>CM035409.1:123675898-123715898 GCA_020310875.1 Ceratopteris richardii
GTGGTAATACATTCAGTATTGTGTATTGTGCTCCAAGCTTCTTCTTCTTCCTTGTGCTATTCGCGCGCTTCCGCATACGTCTAACTCCAACATTGACAGGATTGCACACATCACTGAACAAGCTCCAATTTTCTTATAGTGTGTATGACTATCTTTTGGAAAAGAAGCATGATGCATCTTTCCAAGAATGCAACATTCACATGCATGCTTTTTAATGGACTCAAGTGTTGGAAAACCAATAAAGCAAACTATTGAAGTTCAAGTGACCAAAATGAACATGTCAAAGCTCCACTTTAGTCATGGAAGAAGTATGAAAAACCAAGGCATTTGAGGCAGCCCTCTTCTATGTATTCAAGTGATACAAAACATTGCATAATGTACTAGGCATCAATAATATCATCATTGTTGAAATCATGAACCATACACTTATCATCAGCAAAGTGTACATGAAGTCCAACTTTTGCAATCAAAGGAACTAAAATTAAGTCCTCCTTGATATCAGATACATACAATGCATTTTTCAAAAGAATTACACCTCCATTTATATTGGTAAGCTCAATTTCTCATACTCCAATGATAGGATAAGAGGCATTATTTTCACACACTACATGTCCTCCTTTGGGTTCATCTTTCATAGATGCAAAAAACCTTTTGCATGAAGTTATGTGCTTTGAAGCACCACTATCAAAGAACCAATCTGAATCAGAGTCACCCACAACCATATAGTTAGAATGCAGTGATGCATCATAATGACATGTAACAACACACGCCTAAAAATCTTGAGCCATGTTGGCTTCATCATTCTTTGCATTTGAAGAATTTTCAACAATAGACATTCCGGATTCCTTCTTCTTTTCATTGTGCTTAGCAAGCTTTTATGTTAGATATGCTCAATACCCCACCCTCAAGTGACCACAAATGATCCATGCCGCTCTAAGTTGTAAGGCCCCCATTATGAGGAGAAGCCATTGTGAGAGCCCAAACATTTGTGGAACCCTAACTTCTAAGTTAGATGAGGTCTATGTGGGGCCGTTGATGGTTATAAATGACCTTTTTGAGCCTAGCCATTAGGTTAGGTAGGGCATAAACTTTTAGGCCATTGGGTTGCCATTCAAGGCTAAAATAAAGGCCCTGTGGTGTAGTGTGGTTTCCCCATAGAACCTTAATGGGGGAATGGAGCGGAGGGCTTGCCCCCTTCTGTGGGGTTTGGGGGCCTATCCCCTGGCCCGTAGGGACGAGACGGTAGGACTTCTAGTCGTGAAGATATTTTTGGATTGTATATTATGTTAACTATTTTGTATCTCCCAACTACGTTTACCTATATCGAATCCCCTTGTAAAAGCTACATAAGCATGGCCTAGGTTGAGCTTTACATAGCATTTGCACACTAGTAAGTTGTTCATCTAGAGTATGTCTGGGTCGCCATCTAAGCTCCACATTGGGAGCACATGAGTGGATAGCACCATCATTGTAACTGCATTACACTTGGTAATTTTAGAATTTGAGTTATCTATCTCTCAGTCTGCATCTACCTTTGTCTACGTTTTTCTCTCAACTCTATCTGCAAGTCTATTCCGTTGTGCAATTATTTTCTTTCATGGTATTAGAGCTCAGGAGGCTTTGAGTGGTGTAGAAGCAAAAACGCAAAGGTTTCAATGACAAAAGAGAGAATATGTCAAGTGGTACATCAACATCTACAACTGGGAATCAAGATGGTTCGTCAACAGGAGTAGGTGGAGCACAGATATAGCAGCAATGATGTCGGTCATCCCAACATTGCAGATATGACCACCATCCTTCATGGAAGGTAAACTTGATAGTACAAACTACACTTTGTGGAAGTTTAAAATCAATTATATCCTTGATTCATATGAGCTTCTAGAGATTGTTCTTGGGATTGATCATAATCCCTAAGAAACACATGATCCAAATAATCCTGGTCAAATGATTCCTCCTGATGTTGATCTTCTACATGCTTGGAAACATAGAAATGCAAATGTACTATGTGCTCTAGTTACAAGTACTACTGATAGTGTTTTGACTCTCAATCATCATACTACGAAGGCATGTGAAGCATGGAACATATTGAGAAATCAATATGAAACTCATAATCAGGCATGGATTCAGAACTTGGAGAATTAGCTAGTAGTAGTAGAAAGGTTTGCTGATGGGGAGACTACATAGCTGTTTATCACTCGCATAAAGAATCTATGAGATCAAATGGTAGGAGCAGGTGTACAAAAGTCAAGTGAGGAACTAGCTCGGTGTTTTCTTTGAATCTATCCATCTAAGTTTGATGGTTTGGTAACTACTCTTAACACTCAAATGAGACCTCAAGCACTAACTTTTGAGTAAGACAAGAACTAAGTTTATGGATAGTAACAACAACATTGTTGGGACTGGCATAAGGAGGAACAACCTCTATGATTTGTGTGCTCTTACAACCACTACAAGTGCAAGCACAAGTAAGTTATGGCATGAGAGATTTTGCCATATCAGATATCGTGTACTAAAGAAGATGCATCACAGGAGTAGGGTTTCACACCTACCATAGATTGTGAAAATGAAGGAACCATGTGAAGCTTGCATGATGGGCAAGCAACAGAGGAAGGAGTTTCCACAAGAAAGCAAGAACAGGGCAAGCTATCCTCTAGAGTTGGTGCATGCTAACTTGTGCAGAACAATGCCTATACAGGCCTTGGGTGGATATTCCTACTTCATGTTACTTGTCGACAACTATAGCAGGAAGATGTGGGTGTGTACTTCCTTCACAATAAGGCTCAAGCTTTTGGTAAGTTTAAAGAATGGATTCAGCTTGTTGAAACTGGAACGGGGAAGAAGAAGAAGAAAGTCAGAACAAATGGCGGTGGTGAGTTCACATCAACACAGTTTGAAGATTTATGCAAGATTAAAGGAATTAGACATCAACTCATAGTGGAACATAGCCCTCAACAGAATGGTGTTGAAGAATGTCAGAATTGAACCATCATGGAGATGGCAAGGTGCATGTTGAAGGGAAAAGGTTTGCCTAAGATTGTCAACAATGTTGTCTACATCTTGAATTGAAGCTACACCAAGTCACTTGATGGAAAGAATCCACAAGAAACCTTCACTGGTAAAAAGCCTTATGTTTCCCATTTCAAAGTATTTGGAAGTGAATGTTATGTACATGTTTGAGATAGGCCGGAGAGAAACAAGCTTCAACCAAAAAGCATCAAATGTATCTTCCTAGCATACAATGAAGATAAGAAGGCTTATAAGCTTTATGACCTTGAGGCTAAGAAGATCATGGTGAGTCACGATGTGGTATTTAAGGAGGAGCAGCCACATGTAGTGGAGAAGTACAAGACAACTTCCACTTTATCATCAGGCGAAGGGGAAATCCACTATGAACCTGGCCCAAGAGCTATCCCTTCTATACAAGAGAACAAAGCATCATCTTCAAATGATGAGTCTGAAAAGTCACCAACCTATCATCAGCCAAGTGGAAATGCCATTGCCACGTTGGGTGAGGAAACTCTATGATTCTACAAACTCCATCCCATAATCACTAGAACATGTTGCAAATGGATCGAGGCAACCACAAAGAATAGGGTATTAGAGACGAGCAAGCATCCATATTGTAAAAATAGCCCTGATGGCTGATCTCATTCAAGAACAAGAAAAGGAACCAACCAATGTGGAAGAAGCACTCCACGATCCGAATTGGAGGGCTGCCATGCAAACAGAATACAACAATATCATGAAGAATGGAACTTGGGAGCTAGTAGATTGACCCCCTAAGCGTAAATTCATTGGCATCAAGTGGGTCTGTAAGCTAAAGTACAAGGTTGATGGTACTCTAGAAAAGTACAAAGCAAGACTTGTTGCACAAGGCTACTCACAAGTTGAAGGCATTGACTTTTGTGAATCATTTTCCCATACTACAAGGATGACTCATATCTGAGTAGTACTAGTTGTGGCTGCACATAAGCATTGGTCAATCTATCACATGGATGTTAAATCAGTGTTCTTGAATGGAGACCTCAAGGAGGAGGTATATGTGTCTCAGCCACCAGGGTTTGAGGATCCCCAATTAGAGGATAAGGTATGTAAGTTGAAGAAGTCATTATCTTCTACAAAAGCTGAGTACAAAGTTGCATGTGTTGTAGGATGTCAAGTTGTATGATTGAGGAGGATCCTATGGCACATAGAAATACAAGGACAAGAGGCTATAGAGTTGAAGTGTGACAACCAAATTTGCATGGCCATCGCCAAGAATCTTGTTTTCCATGCACATACCAAGCACATAGAAATTCAGTATCACTATGTGCATGAGTTGACTGAGGAAGGGGTCATGGAGATAAGCTATTGTCCAACTGAAGAAAATAGAGCAAACATCTTCACCAAGGCTCTTAGGAGAGACCAACTTCTTCGATAATTTCCAAAGCTTGGGATTGGACCAAGGAGGTAGCTCATCAAAAGGTGGACATTGAGGGGGATGTTAGATATGCTCAATACTCCACCCTCAAGTGAACACAAATGATCCATGGTTTTCTCTAAGTTGTAAAGCCCCCATTACAAGGAGAAGCCATTATGAGAGTGTGGAAATTTGTGGAACCCTAACTTCTAAGTTAGATGAGGTCTATGTGTGATCGTTGATGGTTATAGATGATCTTTGTGAGCCTAGCCATTAAGTTAGGTAGGGCATAAACTTCGGGTCCATTGGGTTGCCATTCAAGGCAAAAATAAAGGACATGTGGCATTGCATGGTTTCCCCATAGAACCTTAATGGGGGGGGGGGGGGGGGGGGGGGTGCGAAGGGGGGCTTGCCCCTTCTACAGGGGTGCTATCCCCCTAGCCGGTAGGGCCGAGATAGGAGGGCTTATGGTTGTGGAGATATTGTCGTATTGTATATTTTGCCAACTATTTTGTATCTCTTGACTATGTTTATCTATGCACACTAGTAAGCCCTTCATCTAGAGTTTGTCTAGATTGCCATCTAAGCTCCACATTTGGAGCGCATGGGTGGATAACACCATCATTGTAACTGCATTACGCTTGACAATCTGAGAATTTGAGTTCTCTATCTCTCAATTTGTGGCTATCTTTGTCTGCATTTTTCTCTCCTCTGCCTACTAATTTGTTCTATTGTGCTATTATTTTCTTACATTCTACATGCATCAATAGTATGTTCAACCTTCTAGCAATATTTGCATCTCCTCTTCTTTTGCAAATCAGCATCATTAGAGGAACCAGTTGAAGATGAAGGTTGAGGCTTTGGTTTTGATGAACCCAAAGCTGAACCATACTCGCTTTTCCCTTTTTATGAGATAGCAAGTGCTTGCATTCCCTAAATCACCACTCTTATTCACTCTAGATTGCTCTTCTTGAAAAAGAAGTGAAAAAACCTCATCAAATGTATACATATTTGGATTCCTTTTGCAACCAAACAGTGTAGTGGAAAAGCTTTGAAAAGATTCAGGAAATCCTTTCAACAATGTAGAGATGAGTGATGCATCTGGAATAATCTCATCTATGTTTGCCAATTGCTCTTTGAAATACTTGATGCATGTCACATAAAAATCCATAGACTCATTTTTAGCCATACATACATCCTCAAGTTTCTTCCTCAATTATGCAACATGTGCTTCATTACACATGGCATACAAAGAAGCAAGAGTGTCCCATGCCTGCCTTGATGTAGAAAATGATCAAATGTTTGGAGCTATATGATGCTTCATAGAAGTGCAATCAATCCATGAGCTTGAGCATCTTTTCCATCCCATCAAATTTTCTCCTAGGTGGAGAAGGATTAACCACTGTACTTGAAGAAGAAGCTCCATCTGTGACAGTAGACTGTGAAGTAGAAGAACCTATAGGTCTTCGATCTACATTTGCCACTATTCCATAGTTGTTTTGCAACAAGAAAATGTTTCATCATGTAATACCACATTGGATAGTTGGTCCCATCAAGCTTATCTTCAGCTTGATGCATCCCAAACAATTCATTGCTTCCCACCATTTCACTAAAGAACAAAAATGTGACAAGATCTTTACTTCAATGAAAGTTGAAATGAATGCTGAAATTTCAACGCATAACCTATCACTTTGATGGCAACTTTGATTGCATGAGTGGCTTCAAAATGGGTTTAAAACCTCAATGCAATTGATGGAAATGCTTCTTGGCTATTGAAGTTCATTGTTTTATGCTTTGAAGTCAATTGGCTCTATTAAAGGTGTGTGTGTGTACCACGATACAAAAAATTGAAACTTGAGAAGGGGCTGAACTTGCTCTAATGCCATTGTTGGGTGTGTGTAGAAGTGCAAGAGACACACAAGAAGCACACATAAGGAGCACAAACGCAGTAAGACACATGAAGAAGACAGATGGATGGAATAGGTATCTCTATTGATGATGAAGAGAATTGAAGTAAGAGTTGAATAGTATCCCTAAGTCCAAAGTACCACTGCATATGAGCGTATCAGGTATGTGATAACATGGGGAAAAAACCTCTAGCCGACACTAGATTAAAAAGTGCCATGTATAGGGAAAAGTTTCACATCAAAACTACCCAAGGAACATATAAGTGTAACAGTAAATCCATTTGATCTATGTGCATTGGTAACAATACTAAGAGTCACGTGATACCCTCTTATGACTTGTACCTATTGCATCACAAACATGCATTATCTATTGTGGTGTTATCAACCCCACAAATTCTTTGTAGAATTTTTTCTTAAGTGCCTCCGAAAGATTACTATTTGATGGGTTGTCAACCATCTACAAAATGTCTTGAGGTTTGACATTGTATTTGACCATTTGAGCTCTTCTTCTCTCTATAGAATCATGTTGGTGCAAGCCAACCACCAATTGATGTTTTGGATAAAGACTTGAAGTCAAAGGATGAAGAAAAGATCAACTATTGAAGATTGAAGATAAAGTATGTTCAGGAAATGGAGACTTGTATACATATGTACATTAATTTGTAGTTAGCTCACTTATACCTTTTGTATAGCCATGATCTTGTACATATATGCCTATATATACAAGTAAAAAGTTGGGACAAGTATGAGAGAGCATGAGATGAGAAGAATTAGAAGTTATAATATTCATTAAATACTTTAGAAGTGAGGTAGAACTCTCTCATCATTCAGATGTAAAGTTTTCTGAATAGAAGAAAACGTTGCATCCGATATTTTGTTGTGTTCTCCTTTTGTGTTTGATCATTTCAAGAATCCTTTTGTCTATGTCTAATTCCATAGTTAATGCTTCTATGGTTAAGATTTTAGAGCCTAATTGTAAACAGGCTAAGAGAATTATGTGTAGGAACATTTGTATGTGAAGAAGTGTTGAGTGTCTTCTGAAACAGGCGCAATCTCGATGGTCAAAGAATTGATCAATTCTCATTGTACAGTGTAAATTTTTGCACAAATGAGGAGTCAAAATCTAAGTTGGAAGGTAAGACATCTATGGCTAAATGCATTTGCTTAAAGGGGTTCTAATTTGGGAGAACTGTGTGTTAGAAGTTGCAGGTGTCAAAATCGACTCTACAAGAGGACAGTTTCAGACATAGGTAGATTGTTTGGATCATTTCTCAAGATCTACTGAATCTTTTGAGAAGATTTAACTTGAAGAAGATGTGAAATGTTTAGGCCACACGTTGTGCAAAGTTTTATAAAAAACTTTACACATTTGATCAGACAATGAGTGAGTTATGTGCAGCAGACTTTTCTGAGAAGTGACTCTCTTTACAGTTAGTTCAAAATTTTGATAATCTGGTATTGGTCCTTCAAATTGGTAAAGGTTTTGAGTTGTTCTTGATATAGAGGTGCTCTAACATCAAGGATAGCTTGTTCTTTTGGAGATTAACACTGTCCATCAGTGGTATCAGAGCAAGACGCATCAAAATAGAAGAAAGGAGGACCCCAACTGTTGTAGTCATACAGAAATCAACATCTGAAGGTTCAAAAGGTGAAAGCGGGAGAAGGAGGCCTAAAGCTATCAAGAATATAAAAAGGAACTTCATTCAAAGTAAAGGTACACTTATTCCTCATAAAGCTTGAAGAATTTAACACACAGGTGAAGAATGGATGGGAGATTCTCTTCAGATAGAGAAATTGGATAGAGAGAACTATCCAGCTTGGTCAATGAGGATGGAAGCTCATCTCATGAGCAAAGACCTGATAGGTTACATCACAGATGAAGAAGAAAAACCACAATTCAGAGATCCAAGTGTTCCAACTAGGGATGAACTCTCAGATTTGAAGACTTGGATAAAGAGAGATGCTCAAGCAAGGAGCATTATCTACATGGGAGTCAATGACTACTTGCTACCTCATATTAGAGGTCTTGAAAGTGCAAGTGATATATGGAATGTTTTGGAGGAGCATTTCCAAAACACTACAAAGTCAAGGAGGGCATCTTTGTGGGCAGAGTTTACCACATTCAAGAAGAAGGCCTCTCAATCCATTTCTGATTATGTAACAAGGATGAAGGACATTGCAGATGCATTAGGAGAAATTGATGAAGATATTGAGGACGATAAATTGGTAAGGCAAATCCTCACAGGTTTGAGAGGAGATGAGAAATGGAAGCCATTCATTTTGTCTACTGAAATGTCACTAGATCATTTCACTCTTGATTTAAATGAGTTGCTATGACACATGCTAACTTTTGAGAAGGATGTCAAAGGTGATGGTGATAAGAGTGCAGGTCAAGCAATGTATTCAAAGGATAAGAAGAAGAATAGCAAAGTCAAAGAGCAATTAAATGAAGAAGAAGGTACAACTAGCCAAACCAACTTCCTAAGAGGAAGAGGAGGTGGGAATAGTAGAGGAAGAGGCAAAAGCAATAAAGATGGAGCCAACGCTTGCTGGATTTGTGGTAAGATAAATCATTTAGCCATGATTGTTGGCATAATACTCGGAATAATGGAGGATATAGTCAGAAATTTAATTCAAGAGGAAGAGGTGACAGAAACCAAAGAGGTAATTTCAAAGGTAGAGGTAGTAAAGGTTACTTTGGAAGAAATGCAGGTAGAGGATTCCAAAGTCAATCCTACAACAATATCTACTACAATTATGCTTCAGATCAGAAGGAGAATTCAACGTTAATCATGAATGCAACTTGTGAAAGGCAAAGTGAAGACCAAAGAGTTTTCTACATTGACTCAGGGTGTAGCAATCACCTGAGTGGTAATATAGCTTTGATGACTGATTTGGAGAATAAGGTAACTAATCATGTAGTTCAAACAGGTGATAATACAAAGCACAATGTGAAGTCAATTGGATCAGTGAAGGCCAAGGATGGAAGTACTCTCCTGAGTAAGGTCTTGTATGTTCCTACAATTCCAAAGAATCTGATAAGTGTAGGACAAATTGTTGAAAAAGGTTATGAAGTAAGGTTCACTAATGATGGAGTTTTTGTGGAAGACCCTAGCAATGGGTATAAACAAATTGTTTCAGGGAAGAAAGAAGGAAGACTCTTCACATTGAAGATTCAAGGTAATTTTGGTCATGCCTTGTTCACTTATGGAGGACATAAGATCTCTGAGTTAGATCTTTGGCATAAAAGACTTGGACATTTCAATGAAAGAGGTATTAAAGATATGGTTAACAATGGTTCAGTGCTTGGATTGCCTAATGTTGTAGGTCAACATATGACATACAGATGTGAGGCATGTCAATTAGGTAAGGCTCATAAGCAATCATATTCTAAGCATGGTTTCATGTATTTAGAGAAGCTTGAGTTGGTACACACAAATGTGTGGGGACCATCAAAGGATTTCACTATAAATGGTTCAAGATATTATGTGATTTATGTTGATGATGCTACCAGGTGGATCACTATAAAGATAAATTAGAGGTATTTAATACATTCAAACATTATCATGTGTATGCAGAAAGAATCACAGGTCAAAAGTTGAAGAGGCTAAGGTCAGATGGAGGGGGAGAGTATTTCTCTAATGAGTTCAATGATTACTTATGGAATGTAGGTATAAAAAGGGAAGTTACTCGTAGGTACTCTCCTCAACAAAATGGTGTAGCAGAAAGGAGAAATAGAACTCTTGTTGAGTTTGCAAGATCAATGATGAAGGAGAAAAATTGTCCAAATTATTTGTGGGCAGAGGCTGTAAATACAGCTACATACTTGGTCAATAGGTTACCATGTAAAGCTTTGCAGGGTATGACACCATATGAGGCATGGTGGGGTAAGAGACCTACCTTAGATCATTGCAAAGTGTTAGGATGTTTGGCTTATGCATATGTGCCATCTTAGTTGAGACATAAATTGGAACCTAAAGCTAAAAAGTATGTGTTCATTGGATATGATGATAAGCAGATGGGATATAGGTTGTGGATTCCATTCACAAAACTATTCATTGTATCAAAGGATGTTACATTTGATGAGCAAGGTACTTGGTATGCATGTACAATCAATAATCATGCAGGTGATGAAGAACTTTTGAACCAAAAGAAAGGTAAATCAAATGTTCAGATATTTGATGAAGAAGAGAGCAATAAAGTACAAATTGAAGTTGAAGAAGTGCCAAGGTTTGATCCAGAATGTGATGAACCAGAAACTTCAAGAAGTGGAGAACTCAGAAGGTCATCAAGACACAAATGGCAACCTACAAGGTATAGCTATGACACTTCTTTTTTGACTACTAAAGACTATGCTTACATGGTGAAAGCAAATGAAGACCCTTCTACATATGAAGAGGCAAAAGGTAAGGAAAATTGGGAGAAAGCTATGGAGGAAGAGTATGATGCATTGATGGAGAATGAGACATGGGATTTGGTTCCTAAACCAAATAGTCAGAAGATCATTGGATGCAAATGGGTCTACAAGACAAAGAGGTATGCAGATGGAAGTGTGTCTAGGTATAAAGCTAGACTTGTTGTGAAAGGGTTTGCTCAGACATATGGTATAGATTATGATGAGACCTATAGTCCTGTGCAAAAGATGATAACTATCAGGACACTTATAGCCATTGCTGCATGTAAAGGTTGGAGATTATGTCAATTAGATGTAAAGAATGCTTTTCTTAATGGTTATATTTTATATGATGTTTTCATGGAGCAACCACAAGGGTTGAGGGATAAAAGGTATTCAAAATATGTATGTAAGCTCAAGAGAGCTTTGTATGGTTTGAAGCGGGCCCCAAGGGCATGGAATTATAACCTTGTGAAGTTCTTGAAAGAACTTGGTTTCCAAGTATCTAAAACTGATAGTAGCTTGCTTGTCAAAGCAAGTGATGATGGGTTCATTTACATGTGCATATATGTTGATGACATAATTCTTACAGGTACAGATGAGAAGGGCATACAAAGCCTCAAGAAACAAATGGAGAAAGAGTTCAAGATTAGTGAGTTGGGAGACTTGTCATATTTCTTGGGCATGGAGATCTCATATACTCAACATGGAGTGTATGTGACTCAAGAAAGGTATTTGAAGAACTTGTTGATCAAGTTTAAAATGGAAGATTGCAGGGTAGCACCTACCCCAATGGAGGTGAATCACAAATTGAGCAGATATGGAGGAGAAGAATTCAAGGATATGAAGTTATATCAAAGTCTGGTTGGTAGTCTAATCTATGCTACATTAACTAGGCCTGATTTGTCATATGCAATTGGAGTGTTGTCTCAATTCATGCATTGTCCTAGAAAAGAACATTGGGTTGCAGGACAAAGAGTGTTGAGATACATTAAGGGTACACTCAAGGAAGGTTTGTATTATGGTTTTACATCAGATACAAACATCAAGATATATAGTGATAAAGATTGGGCAGGTAATCCTAATGATAGCAGATCAACTTATGGATACTTGTGTTATGTGGGAGATAAGTTAATCTCTTGGTGCTCTAAGAAGAAACACACAGTTGCTTTATCATCTACAGAGGTAGAGTATAAAGGTATGGTTGAAGCTGCAAAGGAAGTCATATGGTTGAAGACTCTCATGAAGAGTTTTGACATCATTCAAAGTACACCCAATCTTCTTGGAGATAACATGAGCTCATTGTATCTAGTTGCTAACCCTGTTTTTCATGCCAGGACAAAACACATTGAGATTCAGTATCACTTCTTAAGAGAGAAGGTGATTGATAAGGATATTGAAGTCATACATACTTCAACAAAAGCTCATATTGCAGATATGCTAACCAAAAGCTTGGATGGACCAAAGCTACAAAGATTCAAAGAGATGGCATGTATAAAGAAGATAGAGAAAACCTCAATTGATGATTGAGGGGAATCCATTGGTGCAAGTCAACCACCAACTGATGTTTTGGATAAAGACTTGAAGTCAAAGGGTGAAGAAAAGATCAACAATTGAAGATTGAAGATAAAGTATGTTTAGGAAATGGAGACTTGTATACATATGTACATTAATTTGTAGTTAGCTCACTTATACCTTTTGTATGGTCATGAGCTTGTACATATATGCCTATATATACAAGTAAAAAGTCAGGACAAGTATGAGAGAGCATGAGATGAGAAGAATTAGAAGTTATAATAGTCATTAAACACTTTAGAAGTGAGGTAGAACTCTCTCATCATTCAGATGTAAAGTTTTCTGAATAGAGCCTAATTGTAAACAGGCTGAGAGAATTATGTGTAGGAACATTTGTATGTGAAGAAGTGTTGAGTGTCTTTTGAAACAGACGCAATCTCAATGGTCAAAGTATTGATCATTTCTCAGTGTAGAGTGTAAATTTTTGCACAAATGAGGAGTCAAAATCTAAGTTGGAAGGTAAGCCATCTATGGCTTGTTGATATATTTAGGTAGTGATGTGTGTGAACACACTAGGACTGCCGGGGCACTTTTTTCCCTCTTTAGGAGGTTTTTTTCCCCCGGCTTGTATATACGCCTATTGCCCTAATGGGCTACTTACATTTGTACATTCTCTAGTAATACATTCAGTATTGTGTGTTGTGCTCCAAGCTTCTTCTTCTTCCTTGTGTTGTTCGCGTGCTTCCGGAGAAGTCTAACTCCAACAATTGGTATCAAAGCAGGTCGTCGCTTCATCTAGGGCGTTGTCGACACTCCTCCGAACGCACTATCGCAGTGCTTGTGCAAGCTATTTCGTCTTTTTGTGCCAAAGGTATATACCAGTTTCTGTTCGCCAGTTTAAGCGTCTCGAAGTCTACTACAGGTCTAGCAGAACTCGTCTGGGCAGTTCTGTTCAACTTTTTGAGATACAGTCAATTTTCTGCATCAAGGTATTTTAGTCACCGGCCATGGCTAAAAGCAGTGATGTATTCCGTATGTTGGATGTTGAGGATAAGTTGGATGGTACCAACTACCCATTATGGGCTTATATGATGCGACATGTATTGGTTGCAAAAGGATTATGGAACATTATGCAGGGTGTTGAAAGACATCCTGTTACACCTGTAACAACAGGTACTACGAATACAGGTGCTAGAGCTGATGAAGATGGTGTCGAAGATGATATTGTGCAAATTCCTATTCGTGCTGCTGTTTCTGTTGCACCTACTACAGAGCAGATTCGTTGGGATGGTAGAGATGCCCATACACTTACCACATTGTACCAAGCTAGGAATGAGGCTCGTGTTGCTTACCTCCGAAAACAGTTGGAGAGTGAGCACATGAATGAAGGTGATTCTATGGACAGTTTCCTAACGACGATCAAAGATTTGAAGGAACAGTTGATTTCTGCTGATGAGGTTATACCAGATAGCTCACTTGTGCAGACCGTTCTGAATGGTCTTCCTGATTCATACCAGAGTTTTGCTTCTACTCTTCGGTTGATGATGAAAGGCAATCCGAATGCCTTATCATTTGAGGAGTTAGTTTCTGTTCTGTTGCAGGAAGATCAGTCCAGACAGAACAGATCCATTATGCGTGTTGCAGATCAAGCTTTCCTGGCTAGTCAGAAGGGCAAAGGAAAATGGAGCTCTTCTACTAGTAAGCAGAAATCTGCAAATGTTGCACATTCGAAGAACCAGGATAAAGATGAGAAGAAATCAGAAAAGCAGAAATTGTTTTGCAAGTACTGTAAAGTGAATGATCATATCATAAAGAACTATCCAAAACTGGCTGCAAAAGAGGCAAAGAAAAAGGAGGCTGGAATGGTTGTTGTAGAAGCCTCTACACCAAAAACAGAGTCTGTTAATCTTATGCAGGAAGAAGAATGGGCATTTACTACTGTCTGCAGTTTTGACCCATCTTCTCATGAGCAGTGCATGTCTGTAGTGGACTCAGATGTTTGGTACTTTGATAGTGGGGCGACCAAACATATTACCTCGCAGTGCAGTTTCTGTGGAGAACGAGTTCTCCTATGCGCAACGGAAGTGTGTAGTGAACCCTTGTATGTCCAGCACTTGGACAAACATCTGCACCTTAGATAGCTTGCTGCTCTCAACACAAAACTCAAATGGACTTAATGCTTTAGTCAATCAAAGTAGACAAAGAGAGCTTTCTAACAAGCTATAAATGACTTAATTTTGGACACGTTTTGATTAGGAAACTCAACTGTCAAAGATGAACTACCTATCCACACAGGTATGCTGAAGAACTGAGCTTCACTCTCAGACTGATAGCTCTCTGAATATATATCCTTTGAGAAAGATATTTGGTACAGAGAAAGTAGACACAAATAGCTTTCCAACAAGCTAAAAATCAAGTAATTTGGATGAGTTTTGATTAGGAAACTCAACTCATCAAGATAGACCACCTGCACACATAAGTACACTGTAAAACTGGACTTTTCTCTCTGATAGATATCTCACAGCGTATGAATGATCTGAATGAGATATTTGAGACAGTGAAAATAGATGCCAAGGGCTTTCCAACAAGACAAAAAACACGCAATTTGGATATGTTTTGGTTGGCAAACTGAACCAACCAAAATAGACTACCTATCTACACAGGTATACTAAAAAACTGGACTTCACTCTTTCACTGATATCTCACAAACTACATAAGCTTTCAAAGAGATATTTGAAATGTAGAAATTAAACAAGATAAGCTTTCCAATGAATGTTTAAATGCACAAAATGGTTACATATCCACTGAGATATGAGCTCTGTAACAGAGCTATGTACAAACTGACGTGCGGCTGGAAGGAGTCTAAGGGAAAACCAAAATGACAAAATGGCTAGATCTGACTACTGGGAGCTCTTGCCTCTTTCTCTCCTTGTTTTGAATGTGCTCCCACTTCACTTTTATAACCAATCACCATGTGAAGAAGTTTGTGTCTCCTTCTTAACTCACCACTTTCTCCACTACATGCTACTAACTACAAGGCAAGATATTGTATCTCTTTCTCATCATGAATTTTGACTAGACTTTTTCTTTTATTATTTTTTCCTTTTTTCCTCCACTTTTTCTTTATCTTTATATTTGGTAAATTTATCCAAGCATGGCTCATATGAAAATGAGCTTGTACATTTATCTTCAACACTCCCCCTCAAGCTCATTTGGGAGTTATCTTCATCCATGTCCTTCAAATTTATCACATCCTTGAAACCTTTGAGTTTAGAAGCATCCAAGAACTTTGTAAACATATCTGCAACCTGCTCTTTGGTTCTGATGAACTTTACCTCCACATCTTTGCTCAGCACCTTCTCCCTTACATAGTGGTAGTGGACCTCTGTGTGCTTGCTCCTTGCATGAAACATAGGATTGCTTGCCAAGTAGATACTTGACATGTTATCACCATATATAGGGATGGTTCCAACTTGCACTCCAAGATCAACCAAAATCTTTTTAATCCACATTGCTTCACATGTGGCAAATGCTAATCCTCTATATTCAGCCTCCATAGATGAAAGTGCAACAGTAGGTTGTTTCTTTGAGCTCCATGTGATAGGTTTGCTTCCTATCATGAACACATAACCTGAGGTTGATCTTCTATCTTCCTTTGAGCCTGCCCAATCAGCATCACTAAAGCCTTTGACCTGCAGTTCTTCATCAAACTTGTAAAACAAAACATTATTAACTGTATGCTTTATGTATCTCAACAACTCTTGGCTGAATTTAAGTGTTCATTTGTCGGGGCTTTGCATAAACTGAGAAAGTACACCAACAACATAAGTCAAATCTGGTCTTGTAATGTTTGCATAGATCAATGATCCTACAATGCTTCTGTATGTCGTTACATCTTCCAATTGTTCTCCATCATTTGAACAAATATTTGCATTTGTGTCCATGGGTTGAGTGAGTGGTTTGCATTCACTCATTCCAAATCTGAAAAGAACATCCAACAAGTACTTCCTTTGCATCAAGTAGATGCCACTCTTTCCATAAACAACTTCAATTCCTAAAAAATATTTCAGCTCTCCAAGATCTGAAATTTTAAACTCCTTACCAAGCTTCCTTTTGATATCTTTAATCCTTGTAACATCATTTCCTGTTATGATGAGATCATCGATGTATATGCAAATATATACCTCTCTATTTTCTTCCTTCTTCATGTACAACGAAGGATCTGCACTACTTGGGTTGTATCCACACTTAGTTAGATACTCTACCAATCTCTGATTCCATCCTCTTGGTGCTTGCTTCAAGCCATAAAGTGCCTTCTTCAACCTGCAAACAAAATCTGGATGGTTTTCATCTTCAAATCCAACCGGTTGAATCATGTATACCTCTTCTTGTAGTTCTCCATTGAGAAAGGCATTTTTTATGTCGACTTGATATAATGGCCATCTCCTTGAAGCACCAATTGCTATTAAGGTTCTGATAGTTCCCATCTTTGCAACAGGGCTGAAAACTTCATCATAATCTATGCCTTGTGTTTGTTTAAATCCTTTGGCAACTAATCTAGCTTTATATCTAGCTAGTGAATCCTGAGCATTCCTCTTTACTTTAAACACCCATTTGTTTGGAACAATCTTCATACCTTCTTTCTTTGGCACTAGCTCCCATGTGTGATTATCTTTGAGAGCTTTGATCTCCTCTTTCATAGCTTGCTTCCATTCCTTTTGTGTGCAAGCTTCTTCATATGTCTCAGGCTCTTTGTCTTTGATAACCTGCATCATGTATGCAAAATGTGTTGCCATAAAACTATCATAACTCAACCTTTGAGTTGGATACCTTGTCCTTGAAGATCTTCTTTCATTGCCTTTAGAAAGTTGCTTCTTTAACCTATTCAACTTTACCATCGGAGTGATTACCTTTTCATATTCTTCTTCACTTGCATCTACCTCACTGTTTGGAGTAGCACTTGCTTCTTCAGCTCTACTATGAGCTGAATTTGGAGACAAAGAATGACTCCCCCTCCATGTTGAACATTCTTCATTTGATGTAGATGCCTCTGGACCTGAAGCCTTTGTGCTTGATTGTTGAACTTCTCTTTGATTTGTTCCTGCATAATCATCACAATCTTCTTCAAGAATCTTTTCCTTTCCTTTATCTTCATACCATGGTCTTAGTTCATCAAAGACCACATCTCGCGAGACTCTTAATTCCTTTGTTCTAGGGTTGTAACACTTGTATCCTTTTTGCTCCGTCGAGTAGCCGATGAAAATGCATTTTTCTGACCTTGGTTCCATCTTTGTTCTAACTTCTTGTGGAATGTGAACAAAGCAAACACATCCAAACACTTTGAGGTGTGTAAGATCAGGTTTCTTACCGAAATATACCTCTTCAGGAGTCAAGTGATGTATTCCCGATGTTGTGCACCTGTTCATCAAGTAAATGGCAGTTGTGGTAGCTTCAGCCCAATAGTACAATGGTACCTTCATCTCGTTGAGCATGCATCTTGCAATTTCAGCAATTTGCCTATTTTTCCTCTCAGCTACTCCATTTTGTTGTGGTGTATACCTACAAGTGAATTGCCTTTTGATCCCATTCACTTGTAGAAAATCTGAAAACTCTTTGGAGAAGTATTCTCCTCACCATCGGACCTTAAGGTTTTGATAGACCTTCCTGTTTCCTTTTCAACTTCAGCTTTGAATCTTTTGAATATAGAAAACACCTCTGATTTTTGCTTCATACAAAACAGCCATACCGTTCTTGAGTGATCATCAATGAAGGTGACAAAAATAATTGCTCCTCTTGAATGGCTGCCTCGTTTGCTTTCCTAGTTGACAAGCTTCACATAACTCATGTAGTCCAATGCTATTAAATTTTGGAAGACCTCTTACCACTTCATGTTTGCTCATGTCCTTCAGCTTTGGAATGTTGATGTGTCCTATTCTTTTGTGCCATAATTCCAGCTGTGAAATCTTCTTGTTCCCACATTGAATGTACATGACCTTTCTATGTGGATGTTGGACATCCAAAGTGAACATCCTTCCTTCTCTTCTACCTCGAGCAATGACCTTGAAGCCTTCTTTTGGATTCTTTATGAAGCACCCATTCTCATTGAATATGACATGATAACGCTTCTCTACCATTTTTCCTACTGAAATCAAGTTCTTTGAAATTGTAGGAACATGAAGAACATTAGATAGTACCTTTGCTCTGCTTGTATCTCCAAGCCTTATATCTCCAATGTGTTCAATCATGTGTTGAGTATCATCACCTGTTTCAACACATCCTTTTCCACTTGGTACCTATAGATTAGTGAACAAACTTCCTTGGCATGACATATGGTTACTACAACCTAAATCAATGTACCATTTTTTGTCATCTTCACAAGAGCTTCTATACTCATGTCTCATTGCAAGTAGTGTGTCCTTGCTTCCTTCACTTGAGGTGCTTGCATAGTTGCTTTGGTTCCTTTGATTGCCTCCATTTGGTCTTCCATTCTTCAGCCAACAATCACTAGCATAGTGTCCTACTTTACCACAATGATAGCATGTTATACCTTTATGAGAATTGTAGGAGCTTCGGCTTCTTCCTCTACTTCTACCTCGACCTCTTCCTTGTGTATTGGCATTTGATGCATCCTTGTTGTCTTCCAAATTGTTTTGATTGTAGTTGGAGTGGTTGTGACCTCTTCCTTTTCCTCTTGAGCCTCCTCTTGAGTTTCTTCCTTTACCTCGACCTGCATATAACATTTGGTTGTGGCTGTCCTTTCCTTTGGGACCACCGAAGCTAAGCTCTTCTGTGACAAGATGAGGGATTAGTTGTTCAAAACTTGGATATACATCTTTCAAGCTAATGGAAGTTATAAAAGGCTTCCATCTTTCATCTTCTCTCAAGCCATTGAGAGTATAACACACAAGATCTTCGTCTTCAACCGTTGTGCCAATAGAAGCTAAAGCATCGCTTAGCTCCTTAATCTTCAAAGTATATTCAGCTATGGATTGACTCGAACTTTTCTTGATTGTGTTCAACTCATTCTTGAGTTGAAGTTTCCTACCTTTGGTATTTGTTGAATACATCCTTTCAAGAGCTTCCCAAGCATCCTTAGCTTTCTCTAGATGTTGACTCTCCTATTCCTCTCTTCCCATTCTTTTGCTTGCCTCCTTTGGACTTCGGTGGCCATAGCTTGATTGATTTGAGGTTGAGCATCATCGCCGCTCACAATACCCCACAAGCCTTTGCCCATTAGGTAGTTGGTCATTCTAAACTTCCACACGGGATAGTTATCCTTGTCCAACTTCTCTACTTGTTGACCCAAGTCAGCCATTGAAGAGTATCAAAGACTTTGAGAGTTACCTCGAATAGTTATAGTCCTTTGCTCTTGCGTTTGTGAAGCTCCCTCTTGTTTTGTAGCTCCTCTTTTGCTTTGCTTCAACTCCAGCTCTGATGATGAAGCTTCAACACCAAGTTCGCTCTGATACCAGCTGTGGAGAACGAGTTCTCCTATGCGCAATGGAAGTGTCTAGTGAACCCTTGTATGTCCAGCACTTGGACAAACATCTGCACCTTAGATAGCTTGCTACTCTCAACACAAAACTCAAATGGACTTGATGCTTTAGTCAATCAAAGTAGACAAAGAGAGATTTCTAACAAGCTATAAATGACTTAATTTGGACAAGTTTTGATTAGAAACACAACTATCAAAGATGAACTACCTGTCCACACAGGTATGCTGAAAAACTGAGCTTCACTCTCGGACTGATAGCTCTCTGAATATATATCCTTTGAGAAAGATATTTGGTACAGAGAAAGTAGACACAAATAGCTTTCCAACAAGCTAAAAATCAAGTAATTTCGATGCGTTTTGAGTAGGAAACTTAACTCATCAAGATAGACCACCTGCACACATAAGTACACTGTAAAACTGGACTTTACTCTCTGGTAGATATCTCACAGAGTATGAATGATCTGAATGAGATACTTGAGAGACTGAAAGTAGATTCCAAGGGCTTTCCAACAAGATAAAATCCACGCAATTTGGATATGTTTTGGTTGGGAAACTGAACCAACCAAGATAGACTACCTATCTACACAGGTATATTGAAAAACTGGACTTCACTCTTTCACTGATATCTCACAAACTACATAAGCTTTCAAAGAGATATTTGATATGCAGAAAGTACACGAGATAAGATTTCAATGAATGTTTAAACGCACAAAATGGTTACATATGCACTGAGATATGAGCTCTGCAATAGAGCTATGTACAAACTGACGTGCGGCTGGAAGGAGTCTAAGGGAAAACCAAAATGACAAAATGGCTAGATCCGACTACTGGGAGCTCTTGCCTCTTTCTCTCCTTGTTTTGAATGTGCTCCCACTTCACTTTTATAACCAATCACCATGTGAAGAAGTTTGTGCCTCCTTCTTAACTCACTACTTTCTCCACTACATGCTACTAACTACAAGGCAAGATATTGTATCTCTTTCTCATCATGAATTTTGACTAGACTTTTTCTTTTATTATTTTTTCCTTTTTTCCTCCACTTTTTCTTTATCTTTATATTTGGTAAATTTATCCAAGCATGGCTCATATGAAAATGAGCTTGTACATTTATCTTCAACACTCCCCCTCAAGCTCATTTGGGAGTTATCTTCATCCATGTCCTTCAAATTTATCACATCCTTGAAACCTTTGAGTTTAGAAGCATCCAAGAACTTTGTAAACATATCTGCAACCTGCTCTTTGGTTCTGATGAACTTTACCTCCACATCTTTGCTCAGCACCTTCTCCCTTACATAGTGGTAGTGGACCTCTATGTGCTTGCTCCTTGCATGAAACATAGGATTGCTTGCCAAGTAGATACTTGACATGTTATCACCATATATAGGGATGGTTCCAACTTGCACTCCAAGATCAACCAAAATCTTTTTAATCCACATTGCTTCACATGTGGCAAATGCTAATCCTCTATATTCAGCCTCCATAGATGAAAGTGCAACAGTAGGTTGTTTCTTTGAGCTCCATGTGATAGGTTTGCTTCCTATCATGAACACATAACCTGAGGTTGATCTTCTATCTTCCTTTGAGCCTGCCCAACCAGCATCACTAAAGCCTTTGACCTGCAGTTCTTCATCAAACTTGTAAAACAAAACATGATTAACTGTATGCTTTATGTATCTCAACAACTCTTGGCTGAATTTAAGTGTTCATTTGTCGGGGCTTTGCATAAACTGAGAAAGTACACCAACAACATAAGTCAAATCTGGTCTTGTAATGTTTGCATAGATCAATGATCCTACAATGCTTCTGTATGTCGTTACATCTTCCAATTGTTCTCCATCATTTGAACAAATATTTGCATTTGTGTCCATGGGTTGAGTGAGTGGTTTGCATTCACTCATTCCAAATCTGAAAAGAACATCCAACCCCTTTGCATCAAGTAGATGCCACTCTTTCCATAAACAACTTCAATTCCTAAAAAATATTTCAGCTCTCCAAGATCTGAAATTTTAAACTCCTTACCAAGCTTCCTGTTGATATCTTTAATCCTTGTAACATCATTTCCTGTTATGATGAGATCATCGATGTATATGCAAATATATACCTCACTATTTTCTTCCTTCTTCATGTACAACGAAGGATCTGCACTACTTGGGTTGTATCCACACTTAGTTAGATACTCTACCAATCTCTGATTCCATCCTCTTGGTGCTTGCTTCAAGCCATAAAGTGCCTTCTTCAACCTGCAAACAAAATCTGGATGGTTTTCATCTTCAAATCCAACCGGTTGAATCATGTATACCTCTTCTTGTAGTTCTCCATTGAGAAAGGCATTTTTTATGTCGACTTGATATAATGGCCATCTCCTTGAAGCACCAATTGCTATTAAGGTTCTGATAGTTCCCATCTTTGCAACAGGGCTGAAAACTTCATCATAATCTATGCCTTGTGTTTGTTTAAATCCTTTGGCAACTAATCTAGCTTTATATCTAGCTAGTGAATCATGAGCATTCCTCTTTACTTTAAACACCCATTTGTTTGGAACAATCTTCATACCTTCTTTCTTTGGCACTAGCTCCCATGTGTGATTATCTTTGAGAGCTTTGATCTCCTCTTTCATAGCTTGCTTCCATTCCTTTTGTGTGCAAGCTTCTTCATATGTCTCAGGCTCTTTGTCTTTGATAACCTGCATCATGTATGCAAAATGTGTCGCCATAAAACTATCATAACTCAACCTTTGAGTTGGATACCTTGTCCTTGAAGATCTTCTTTCATTGCCTTTAGAAAGTTGCTTCTTTAACCTATTCAACTTTACCATCGGAGTGATTACCTTTTCATATTCTTCTTCACTTGCATCTACCTCACTGTTTGGAGTAGCACTTGCTTCTTCAGCTCTACTATGAGCTGAATTTGGAGACAAAGAATGACTCCCCCTCCATGTTGAACATTCTTCATTTGATGTAGATGCCTCTGGACCTGAAGCCTTTGTGCTTGATTGTTGAACTTCTCTTTGATTTGTTCCTGCATAATCATCACAATCTTCTTCAAGAATCTTTTCCTTTCCTTTATCTTCATACCATGGTCTTAGTTCATCAAAGACCACATCTCGCAAGACTCTTAATTCCTTTGTTCTAGGGTTGTAACACTTGTATCCTTTTTGCTCCGTCGAGTAGCCGATGAAAATGCATTTTTCTGACCTTGGTTCCATCTTTGTTCTAACTTCTTGTGGAATGTGAACAAAGCAAACACATCCAAACACTTTGAGGTGTGTAAGATCAGGTTTCTTATCGAAATATACCTCTTCAAGAGTCAAGTGATGTATTCCCGATGTTGTGCACCTGTTCATCAAGTAAATGGCAGTTGTGGTAGCTTCAGCCCAATAGTACAATGGTACCTTCATCTCGTTGAGCATGCATCTTGCAATTTCAGCAATTTGCCTATTTTTCCTCTCAGCTACTCCATTTTGTTGTGGTGTATACCTACAAGTGAATTGCCTTTTGATCCCATTCACTTGTAGAAAATCTGAAAACTCTTTGGAGAAGTATTCTCCTCACCATCGGACCTTAAGGTTTTGATAGACCTTCCTGTTTCCTTTTCAACTTCAGCTTTGAATCTTTTGAATATAGAAAACACCTCTGATTTTTGCTTCATACAAAACAGCCATACCGTTCTTGAGTGATCATCAATGAAGGTGACAAAAATAATTGCTCCTCTTGAATGGCTGCCTCGTTTGCTTTCCTAGTTGACAAGCTTCACATAACTCATGTAGTCCAATGCTATTAAATTTTGGAAGACCTCTTACCACTTCATGTTTGCTCATGTCCTTCAGCTTTGGAATGTTGATGTGTCCTATTCTTTTGTGCCATAATTCCAGCTCTGAAATCTTCTTGTTCCCACATTGAATGTACATGACCTTTCTATGTGGATGTTGGACATCCAAAGTGAACATCCTTCCTTCTCTTCTACCTCGAGCAATGACCTTGAAGCCTTCTTTTGGATTCTTTATGAAGCACCCATTCTCATTGAATATGACATGATAACGCTTCTCTACCATTTGTCCTACTGAAATCAAGTTCTTTGAAATTGTAGGAACATGAAGAACATTAGATAGTACCTTTGCTCTGCTTGTATCTCCAAGCCTTATATCTCCAATGTGTTCAATCATGTGTTGAGTATCATCACCTGTTTCAACACATCCTTTTCCACTTAGTACCTATAGATTAGTGAACAAACTTCCTTGGCATGACATATGGTTACTACAACCTAAATCAATGTACCATTTTTTGTCATCTTCACAAGAGCTTCTATACTCATGTCTCATTGCAAGTAGTGTGTCCTTGCTTCCTTCACTTGAGGTGCTTACATAGTTGCTTTGGTTCCTTTGATTGCTCCATTTGGTCTTCCATTCTTCAGCCAACAATCACTAGCATAGTGTCCTACTTTACCACAATGATAGCATGTTATACCTTTATGAGAATTGTAGGAGCTTCGGCTTCTTCCTCTACTTCTACCTCGACCTCTTCCTTGTGTATTGGCATTTGATGCATCCTTGTTGTCTTCCAAATTGTTTTGATTGTAGTTGGAGTGGTTGTGACCTCTTCCTTTTCCTCTTGAGCCTCCTCTTGAGTTTCTTCCTTTACCTCGACCTGAATACAACATTTGGTTGTGGCTGTCCTTTCCTTTGGGACCACCGAAGCTAAGCTCTTCTGTGACAAGATGAGGGATTAGTTGTTCAAAACTTGGATATACATCTTTCAAGCTAATGGAAGTTATAAAAGGCTTCCATCTTTCATCTTCTCTCAAGCCATTGAGAGTATAACACACAAGATCTTCGTCTTCAACGGTTGTGCCAATAGAAGCTAAAGCATCGCTTAGCTCCTTAATCTTCAAAGTATATTCAGCTATGGATTGACTCGAACTTTTCTTGATTGTGTTCAACTCATTCTTGAGTTGAAGTTTCCTAGCTTTGGTATTTGTTGAATACATCCTTTCAAGAGCTTCCCAAGCATCCTTAGCTTTCTCTAGATGTTGACTCTCCTATTCCTCTCTTCCCATTCTTTTGCTTGCCTCCTTTGGACTTCGGTGGCCATAGCTTGATTGATTTGAGGTTGAGCATCATCGCCGCTCACAATACCCCACAAGCCTTTGCCCATTAGGTAGTTGGTCATTCTAAACTTCCACATGGGATATTTATCCTTGTCCAACTTCTCTATTTGTTGACCCAAGTCAGCCATTGAAGAGTATCAAAGACTTTGAGAGTTACCTCGAATAGTTATAGTCCTTTGCTCTTGCGTTTGTGAAGCTCCCTCTTGTTTTGTAGCTCCTCTTTTGCTTTGCTTCAACTCCAGCTCTGATGATGAAGCTTCAACACCAAGTTCGCTCTGATACCAGCTGTGGAGAACGAGTTCTCCTATGCGCAATGGAAGTGTCTAGTGAACCCTTGTATGTCCAGCACTTGGACAAACATATGCACCTTAGATAGCTTGCTGCTCTCAACACAAAACTCAAATGGACCAAAGTAGACAAAGAGAGATTTCTAACAAGCTATAAATGACTTAATTTGGACAAGTTTTGATTAGAAACACAACTATCAAAGACGAACTACCTGTCCACACAGGTATGCTGAAGAACTGAGATTCACTCTCGGACTGATAGCTCTCTGAATATATATCCTTTGAGAAAGATATTTGGTACAGAGAAAGTAGACACAAATAACTTTCCAACAAGCTAAAAATCAAGTAATTGGGATGAGTTTTGAGTAGGAAACTCAACTCATCAAGATAGACCACCTGCACACATAAGTACACTGTAAAACTGGACTTTACTCTCTGACAGATATCTCACAGAATATGAATGATCTGAGTGAGATACTTGAGAGACTGAAAGTAGATTCCAAGGGCTTTCCAACAAGATAAAAATCACGCAATTTGGATATGTTTTGGTTGGGAAACTGAACCAGCCAAGATAGACTACCTATCTACACAGGTATATTGAAAAACTGGACTTCACTCTTTCACTGATATCTCACAAACTACATAAGCTTTCAAAGAGATATTTGATATGCAGAAAGTACACGAGATAAGCTTTCAATGAATGTTTAAACGCACAAAATGGTTACATATGCACTGAGATATGAGCTCTGCAACAGAGCTATGTACAAACTGACGTGCGGCTGGAAGGAGTCTAAGGGAAAACCAAAATGACAAAATGGCTAGATCCGACTACTGGGAGCTCTTGCCTCTTTCTCTCCTTGTTTTGAATGTGCTCCCACTTCACTTTTATAACCAATCACCATGTGAAGAAGTTTGTGCCTCCTTCTTAACTCACTACTTTCTCCACTACATGCTACTAACTACAAGGCAAGATATTGTATCTCTTTCTCATCATGAATTTTGACTAGACTTTTTCTTTTATTATTTTTTCCTTTTTTCCTCCACTTTTTCTTTATCTTTATATTTGGTAAATTTATCCAAGCATGGCTCATATGAAAATGAGCTTGTACATTTATCTTCAACAGTTTGTTCTCCTCACTCGAGCCTGCCCCTACAGGGAATACTGTCACATGCGCCAACAACTCCTCTTATCCTGTTATGGGAGTTGGTAAGATCATTCTGACTACTGCTGATGGTAGTTCTTTCACCTTGTCAGATGCTTTATTTGTGACAGGGATCAAGAAGAATCTGTTATCAGTTTCTGCATTAGCCAAGATTGGCTTGGTTGTGAAATTTGTTGATGACAGATGTATAGTTCATGATCTGTCAAATGGCGATGTTATTATTGCTTCTGGCATTTTATGTCGTGGGCTGTATAAGCTCATAGACTATGAAAGATCTGTGAATGATTCGGCATGTGCAGTTCATGATTCTCAGGCTATCTCAGATGCAAAGCTTTGGCATGCACGCTTTGGTCATCTGAATTTTGCTAGTTTGCTACGCTTGTAGAAATCTGATATGGTGTCTTCTTTGCCCAAGCTTGAGGCACCTAGAAAACATGTATGTGAAGGCTGTATTTTGGGCAAAATGCAGCGTTACTCCTTTCCAAAAGATGGTTCAGTTCGGGCTACGTAGAAATTGCAGCTTGTACATAGTGATGTCTATGGTCCTATGCAGACACCTTCTTTTGGAAACTATCTTTACTTCGTGACTTCATTGATGATTTTTCCAGGCATGCATGGGTATATCCATTGAAGGCAAAGTCCGAAGTGTTTTTGTGCTTCAAACAGTTTTTGGTTTTGGCTGAAAATCTGTCAGCATGTAAAATGGGCACCCTCCGTTCTGATCGAGGGGGGGAATATATGTCTTCTGATTTTAATGCATTTCTGGCTGAACGTGGGATAAAACACCAGTGTACAGTGCCGTATACACCTCAACAGAATGGAGATGTTGAATGGAAGAACAGTTCACTCATGGAGATGGCGAGGTGTCAGGCTTTACCACATAGTTTCTGGCTTGAGGCTGTCATGTGTGCAACATATGTACTTAACAGGTGTCCCACTAAAGCGCTGCAATCTATCACTCCATATGAGGCTTGGCATGACCGCAAGCCATCTGTTGCTCATCTGCGTGTTTTTTATTGTTTGGCATATGCATTAGTGCCTGAACAACATCGCAAAAAATTGGATGATAAGGCAGTAAAATGTATTTTTGTTGGGTACAGTTTTGAAAGTAAAGGCTATCATCTGTATCATCCATAGACTAAACGCATTCTGGTTAGCCGTGATGTTGTCTTTGTGGAAGATGCTATTCAGCCATTGCTTTCATGTACTAAGGAGACATCTGTTAGCTCCAAAGACATGTATGATACTTTGATGCCTCTTTTTACAGGTGGACAATCTAGTGTTGGTCCTAATGAGGCAACTTCTCAGCCTTTGCAGGTTTCATATGATGATGCAGATCATTCCATTTCTGATGCAGATTTACATGATGCACTTGTTGATGAGAGAGTTGATATTGAGCAGGCAAAAACTATGCCAAAATGGCTGGTGCAGACTTTGCGTGACAGCAAATTAGATGCACCTTTGTCATATCGTACTCGTTCAGGCTCTCATAGTGCCTCCTTTGCATCAGATTGCTATGCTATGGTTGCGTCTAGTCTCTGTGATGAGAATGAGCCTATTTCTTTTGATGAAGCACAGAATTCAAAAAATTGGATGGCTGCCATGCAATCTGAATATGATGCTATAATGAAGAATGGTACATGGTCTTTATGTGACTTGCCTCCTGGCAAGAAGGCCATTGGCACTAAGTGGGTATACAAGCTGAAGCGTAAACCTGATGGTACAATTGACAGGTATAGAGCTAGGCTTGTTGCAAAGGGTTATGCACAGGAAAGAGGCATTGATTTTGATGAGACCTTTGCACCTACATGCCGTATGACTACTGTTCGGAGCATTTGTGCACTTGCAGCCCATCATGGTTGGAATGTACATCAGTTGGACATTAAAACAGCATTTCTGAATGGTGACTTGCATGAAGAAGTGTATGTTTTTCAGCCCCGTGGCTTTGTGCAGAAAGGGCATGAAAACCAGGTGTGCAGGTTAAAGAAGGCATTATATGGTTTAAAGCAAGCACTGCAAGTTAAAGAAGGCATTATATGGTTTAAAGCAAGCACCACGTGCTTGGTATGAGAAGATACATGCCTATCTGGTTGCACATGGTTTTGAGAACAGTCCAACTGAAAGCACCTTATATGTTAAGCGTGCTAATGATGTGCTTCTGATCATTGTTATCTATGTTGATGACATGCTGCTCATTGGTCCTATTGAGAAGCATATTGCTGATTTCAAGGCTGATTTGCATGCCTCATTTGAGATGTCTGATTTGGGGCATTTGCATCACTATTTGGGCATTCAATTTATGCAAGTTGATGGTGGAATGGCTTTGTGTCAAACGAAATATATTGACACATTATTGCAGCGTTTTGGCCTTGAAGACTGTAAGCCTATTGCCACTCCTATGGAGACAGGTTTACGATTGAGTCTTCATGATGCTGGAGATGCATTTGATGTTGTTCTCTATCAGCAGGCTGTTGGATGCTTGATTTACTTATGCATTACTCGGCCAGATATTCAGTTTGTTGTCTCACAGATGAGCAGGTTTATGCATTGCCCAGGAGTCACGCATTGGAAGGCGGTTAAGCGCATCTTTCGCTAATTGAGTGGTACTCAGCTACTTGGGTTTTTTAATCCCAAGGGGGGATCACTACCGCCAGATTTGCATGCTTTTTCTGACTCTGATTGGGCTGGTTGCTATGACACTCGTGTGTCCACCAGTGGTTTTTGCTTCATGCTTGGTAGCTCATGTATATCTTGGTTGAGCAAGAAGTAGCCTACTATGGCCACTTCCAGTTGTGAGGTTGAGTATAGGGAAGCTTTCACAGCGACTGTTGAGTGTGTGTGGCTCAGACGCCTTATGGCTGATTTGGGTGTTGACCAGTCTTCTGCCACCACCATCTTCACTGACAGTCAGAGCACATTGGCAGTTGCGAGGAACCCTGTGTTCCATGCTCGCACTAAGCACATTGAGGTGCATTATCACTATGTCAGGGAGAGGTTCTCTGCTGGGGAGATCAGCTTGGCATATGTGCCCACGCAGGAGAACATAGCAGACCTTTTCACGAAGGCTCTGCCTAGGGAGAAGTTTGAAGCTTTCCGCAAAGCTTTGGGCTTACTTCCTTTTGTGGAGTGATCTCCACATAGCTTGGCACTTCCTTATACATGAGTGCCAGCTCCTTGTTCACCGCATCACTCCCAGGGGGGATTTGTTGATATATTTAGGTAGTGATGTGTGTGAACACACTAGGATCGCCGGGGCACTTTTTTCCCTCTTTAGGAGGTTTTTTTCCCCCGGCTTGTATATACGCCTATTGCCCTAATGGGCTACTTATCTTTGTACATGCTCTAGTAATACATTCAGTATTGTGTGTTGTGCTCCAAGCTTCTTCTTCTTCCTTGTGCTGTTCGCGTGCTTCCACAGAAGTCTAACTCCAACATGGCTAAAAGCATTTGCTTAAACGGGTTCTAGTTTGGGAGAACTGTGTGTTAGAAGTTGCAGGTGTCAAAATCGACTCTACAAGAGGACAGTTTCATACATAGGTAGATTGTTTGGATCATTTCTCAAGTTCTACTGAATCTTTTGAGAAGATTTGACTTGGAGAATGTGCGTAATCTTTAGCCGACAATTTGTGCAAAAAATTTTATAAAAAACTTTACACATTTGATCAGTCAATGCATGAGTTATGTGCAACATAATTTTTTGAGAAGTGACTCTCTTCACAATTAGTTCAAAATTTTGATAATCTTATTGGTCCTTCAAATTGGATTAACACTCTCCATCAAATCATGTATCCCCATCATTGATCTTGTCATATACATATTGTATGTGTGTTGTTACTACTAATCTAGTGGTGGTATTCAAAAGTGAAATAAAACATAAAGACAATGTTTATCATAATCCACTCTTCAAGGATCCTCTCGTTTTGGAAAGAGACTCTATGTGTTGAAACTTTCTCTTTCTTAGGTTAAAATCAATAGAAAATTGTGTAAAATGGTCTGTACGATGACACATTTGCATGCCCTAGTCCTCAGTTGGAAAAACTTATCACACATATGTTCAACATGCTCAACATGTTTCATCTTCTCATTTTGTCATTCAAGTTTAAATTTTTTATTCTCCTTTGTTAAATTCCCAACCCTTTCTTGTAGAAGACTCATCTCTCTTTTGGTATTGTGCAGCTTAACTACAAGTTTACAACTCTTTCTCCATGCTTCCAATTGACAATGTTTTAACCGCATGCAATATCCAAGCATACCATTGTATCCATCACTAGCATATCGCAACAATGATGTAACACTTTGAAATGATGGTGAACAACTTGTAAGAGGGTCAAGATGATATAATCTACCAATGCTCTATAGGTCTAATGACTTGCATCCTTGCAGTTGTACTTGGGTTAAGTCAACTTCGTTCTTGTTGATGCCTTGGCTTCGTAGGCATGCACAATCCTTCTCCACATTTCTCCATGTGAAAAATTTTCTCCCAAAAAAATATGTTGAAGATAATGGTCACACTTGAGCAAATCACACAATCAGCTTAATTTTGTGGATAGCTAAGATATGAGAAAGAGAGTGAATAGTGGTGAGAGGAGAAGTCTCTAGGAAAAGAGAGAGGCCAAAAAGTACATCTACCACATAATGTTAGTACTAACATTTTGAGAGTTTCTAGAAATGTTTCACAACTTAAAAAAAAAACTTACAAGATTTTAACATTAAATGAGTTGAAAAGAAATAAAAATCTGATTTAGAGAGAAAAAAACTTACAAGATTTTAACATTAAATGAGTTGAAAAGAAATAAAAATCTGATTTAGAGAGAGAATGGACATTCTCTCGCCGAATCTTCCACAATATCTGAAAACTTGAGATGAAATCACTTTTTGAGTACAAAAGATTAAACCGGAGAGAGAAGGATTTAAAAGAGAGAGAATGGTTTATTCACCTTTTAGATCTAACATTGACATATTATTTTTTTATCACATTCACTTCAGGCCGAATTCAAAGCATGATAAGATTGACTTAGTCAATCCCATTCCAATAATGTGGCTAAATAAGTGACCCTTGAAGATCCCAAACTTTTCCTAATGCATTTTCTCTCTCTCGTCTCTTGCATTCCTCTCTCTCTCTCTCTGTGTGTCTTACACATTTCATGTATCTATGCATGCATGTGTGTGCATTTGTGTATATGTGTGCATAAATTAGGAAAAAAGGATGCAAATGGAGAGAGGCAAATGGGGACTATGAAATTTGGAATGAGAAAGCAAGAGAAGTGAGACAAATAAGAGAGATAAAAGACAGATAAATGATCCCACGTGAGAGATAAATGAAAAATGTGTTCAAAACTAATAAATGAGATTGCATAAAATGCATTATGATACCTTGGTAGAGTGAAGAGAAGCTTGGATGAAATGGTTGATCACTTTAGAGTGCTTGGAAAAGTTCTTATTCAGCTTCCAGAGTCACACCACATTTCCCATACATGTCAACCAAGGCATTGCCAAGAATAATCACTTGTAAGGTTTTGAAAAGACCCTCCTAGGGCAATGAACTCTCTAAATGTTTAGTTTTTGAGGACATCGATATGCTTGTACGTATGCCCATCAATATGTATGTTGCTAATAATTTGATTTTTAAATTTTAAAAATCTTGGTTAATATCTTTCAAATCTTATATTCATTGCTTTAATGATGGACACATTAGGTTTTTGGATAGTGTTTGTGATGAAACCAATTTACAACAAAAATCGGGCCATCCCAAATCAGCCCGTCCACACTACTATTTCACTTGATACCAATAATAGTATACTTGATGAGGGTAATTGTCCCAAAGATCTTTGGGAGCACTTGAATTTTTTGCAAAGGTTGTTTGCATGCCAAAAGTATCCTCAAATTATTATCCATATGGATATTTAGGTCTTTGAAACAAAGATGGGAGCCATTTATCAGCGAAATCAAAATGAATATGGAGAGGATGCCAATTAATCTTGGTTTAGAGATTTATTTCCATTAACTCTTTCATCTTTCCCTCCACCCTCTAACTCCTCCCTCGTTAGAGAGCCCCAAATAAAGAGACATAGAAGCTTGAGGCTATCTATGAAAGCTTCCTCTGGGCCATTGGTTTAAACACAAAATCCATTCCCTAGATTCAGTGGGATGTATCCTGTCTCCCAAAAGGTAAGGATGGACTCACATGTCTTGACATAGTGAGAATGATGCATAAGATGGTTTCCAAACGGATGATCAAACCTTGGCTAAATCAATATGAATCATGGGATAATCTTCTCCTCAAATGCGGTGATCATTAGTTTAATTTGAAAAGTGCTTGGAGATGGAGGAATCATGACCTTATCACTCTCCCCTTCTCTCGCTTGAGGGTCAATCCAAGGTGTCTAAACATGCTACCTCGCTTTGGGAGGTTGGAATAACATTAAAAATAGTTTAAGAATAACAAATATTGGGGAAAAGAATACCCCGTTTGGTTCCTCATTGTTGGCATCAACTGATCTATGTGGGGCCTATTTCTAAAAGACATTGACCCTAATGTTAGATTGATATTGGAGAATCGATACTCATTAGGATCATTATCCTTGCTTGGGGGAGGGAGGATACCAGACTTACGCTCTACAATAGGGACATCTATCTTGAGGTTCTTTTCTAGAAAGAGGGATTTCCTTATTGAGGAGGTCTCTCAATCCATCAAGAGGTGGAAATTCATGCCAATCCCAATAAAGAAAGGGATATCATTTGCTCAAAGATCATATGGGACTCAAAGTTTTAGAGTTTGTGGCATCCCCTTATAAACATGAGAAAATATATCCTCCTCTAACCCATTTGTCCCCGTCATGGAAGGCCCACTTGCTTTTAATCTTGTTGCTCTCAAGGAAAAACACTCTATGATGTCTAAAAGGTGGGGGCTTCTTACAATTGGAAATTCTTTTACCTAAAATGAAAAGAGATTTTTTGATCGACCAATCTTTAGGAGGGCTACCAAGGTTGGTGGAACACCTCTCTTTCCAGATCTTCCAGAGGGTCTCACCTGTTGGAGTTTGAGGTCTGCAGAAGCATGCGAACAACACAAAGAAGAAGAAGAAGCTTGGAATTTCTAAGCAAGTGAATGTACGAAGACCAGTAACCCATTAGGGTTATAGGCGTACATACAAGCTGGGGGGGGAAAACTCCTAAAGAGGGAAAAAAGTGCCTTGACAGTCCTAAGTGTGTTCACACACATCACTACTAAAATATATCAACAAATCCCCCCTGAGAGTGATGTGGTGAACAAGAAGCTGGCACTGAATTATAAGGAAGTGCCAAGCTATGTGGAAAGATATCAATCCACAAAAAGAAGTAAGCCCAAACCTTTGTAGAAAGCTTCAAACTTCTTCCGAAGCAGGGCCTTTGTGAAAATATTGGTAATGTTATCTTGTGTGGGCATATATGCCAAACTAATCTCTCCAACATAGAACCTCTCCGTGACATAATGATAATGTACCTCAATGTGCTTTGTGCAAGCTATTGATATATTTAGGTAGTGATGTGTGTGAACACAATAGGATCGTGGGGGTAGTTTTTTCCCTCTTTAGGAGGTTTTTCCCCCCAGCTTGTATATATACCTATTGCCCTAATGAGTTACTGATCTTTTGTACATTCTAGTGGTAATACATTTAGTATTGTGTGTTGTGCTCCAAGATTCTTCTTCTTCCTTGTGTTGTTCTCGTGCTTCCGTAGACCTTGAACTCTAACAATCGGTATCAGAACAGGTCGCCGCTTCATCTAGGGCATCGTCGACACCCCTCCAATCATAATCTTAGAATTGCATGAAATTCGGTGAGCATACTCAAAATCGTGTGGTCTGAGCTCGTTTCGGCCTCCAAATTCTGTCTTTTTGTGCCAAAGATATATACAAGTTTCGATTCACCAGTATAAGCATTTCGAGTTCTGCTATAGGTTTAACAGAACTCGACAAGGTAGTTCTATTCAACTTTTTGAGATACAATCATTTTTTTGCATTAGGGTATTTTAGTCAGTGGCCATGGCTGAAAGTAATGATGTATTCTGTATGTTGGTTGTTGAGGATAAGTTGGACGGTACCAATTACCCATTATGGCCTTATATGATGTGTCATGTATTGGTTGCAAAAGACTTTGGAATATTGTGCAAGGTGTTGAAAAATGTCCTATTACACCTGCAAACAGAGGTGTTGAAGGTGATGCCGACGGCATTGAAGATGAAGATATTCTTCATATTCCTATTTGTGTTGCGGTTCTTGCTGCACCTAATGCAGAGTAAATTCATTGGGATGGCAGAGATGCTCAGGGACATGCATAGATAGCCTTGTCTGTCAAACATACCATTTTTCTTCACATTCACTCTTGCATAATAGCTAAGGATACTTGGCGTACACTTAGCACTTTATACCTGGCAAGAAATGAGGCTCGTGTTGCTTACCTCCGAAAATAGTTGGAGAGTGAGCATATGAATGAAGGTGATTCCATGGACAATTTTGTGACAAAGATCAAAGATTTGAAAGAATAGTTGATTTCTGCTAATCAATTCTTGCCTGACAGTTCACTTGTGCAGACTGTTCTGAATGTTCTTCCCGATTCATATCAGAGTTTTGCTTCTACCCTTTGTTTGATGATGAAAGGCAATCCAATGCCTTAACATTTGAGGAGTTAGTCTTTGTTCTATTGCAGGAAGATAAGTCTAGGTAGAATAGGTCCATTATGCATGTTGGAGATCAAGCTTTCTTGGCTAGTCAAAAGGGCAAAGGTAAATGGAGCTCTTCTACTAGTAAGCAGTAATCTGCTAATTTTGCACAATCAAAGAAGGATGACAGAGATGAGAAGAAAACAAAAAAGCAGAAATTGTTTTGCAAATAATGTAAGGGGAATGATCATGTCATAATGAGTTGTCCAAAACTGGCTGCTAAAGAGGCAAGGAAGAAAGAGGCTAGAATGGTTGTTGTAGAGGCCTCTACACCCAAAATAGAGTCTGCTAATCTTGTGTAGAATGAAGGATGGGCATTTACCAATGTCTACGGTTATGACCTATCTTCTCATGAATAGTGTATGTCTACAGTAGACTCAGATGTTTGGTACTTTATGTATGCTGACACATTTTCTAGCAATGTTGAGATCATTTCAATGAAATTTTGGCTGCATCCCACGTCTTTTAGAGATTGGAGAATGAAGTTCCACTCGAGTCTATCATAAGCTTTGTCGAAGTCGATCTTAAGGAAGAGGATATCTTGGGCAGATTCTTCAATGAAAACTAGACCTTTCCAAACATCAATGATAACCTTGAGGATGGACCTCCCCTTAATGAACCCTTTTTTATTCTCACTGATCCAGTTTTGCAAGTGACAAGCAATTCAATTAGCAATAAAATTAGCAAGGATCTTGTAACCCGTTTGTAGCATTGTAATTCGACAGCAACTTTTAATTATGTTTTTGCTTCCTTTTTTATGAATAAGTTTGATAACACCTTCATTCAGACATTCAGGCAACACACCAAAAGAAACGGCCTCTTGCCACACCAGACATAACAAAGTAGACACCAATGCTTAAAGGTCTTGAAAAACTCATCAGTGAGGCCATCCAACCTCAGGCTTTTGCCATTAGGAAGAGAATCAATAACTTCAAGAATCTCATCATCCAAAATGGGAGCTTCAAGAGGAGGCTTCATATTTTGTGGGATTCTTTTGGTTCTAACTCAAGAGATGGTCGCCATCCAATCATGCCAGTGAGAAAAAAGAGACGTGGAGACCCCCAAAGTTGGGTAAAGTGATTGACAATCAACATACTATTTTCTTCATCCATCTTGCACTCAACCCCATCGATATCCATTATGAAAGGGATTATTTCCTTGGATTGCTTCTTCTTGAGGAAGCTAAACAATCTCTTTAGTAGGTTTGTCTACCTTTCCTGCCCACCAATATTTAAATTGTACCTATAGATTCTTCCTTTGAATTTCTTCTTCGTATCTAAGCATGCCTCTAATTTTTCAAATCCATGTTTGGTATTGAGAGTGTCCCACGTTCAATTCTTCCTCAAGATGCCTAAGCCTTTGATAAATATTTTCTCTTCTAGTTTGAAGAATGTTTTGAAGATTCTTCTGAGTTCTAACCAAGATGTGGTGTGTCTTCAAGGCCCTCATCCTCCAACACCGGGATGGCGAGGAGCGGGTGGTAAAGGCTCAACTCTAGGCCACGATAATCTCCTATTGGACCGAGGGCAATGAGAAGGTTGTGATATTGGCATGAAACCAAGGGGCTTTCTTAAGATTGATGATTGGCTTGAATGTATGCACCATTGGGTAGTGATCAGAGACAACAAGTTCTGCACATTGGGAGAAGGAAAAGGGGCCCTACTTATTGATGATATTCTATGCAATATAGCTCTTGTCAAGACTAGATTTCCTTAAGTCAACACCAGACTGGAGATTCAACCAAGAGAAACCAACCTCATCTTTGATCTCCTCCAGATCTAGGAGGAGCTTGAATTGGTTCCATATTTCCTTCTCATGACCATCAATCACCCACCCTCTATTCCCCCATCTGTCAGAAAGAGCCTCCAGCATATTAAAGTCCCCACAAAGAACAATGTTGAGGGGTAGAGAGTCCAATGATTTCCAAGTGGTAATTCTTTCTGAATCGATATTGGGAGCATACACAGAGACTCTGGTGAATTGCAAAAGACCCCCAAAGGAAGCACCAATACATCGATGGTTTTGATCTGCATGGGTATCCACAATTCTAGCATATGAACTACAATTAATGCCGATAGACAAGCTACCATTTCCCTTGGGGTGCATGGTGGAGAGCTAGACATGGGACAACAAAATACATTTCAGTCTCTTTTGAAGGTCCTCCCCATCAATTTTGACCTCTTGTAGACAGATAAAGTCCGGGTTTACGCTTTTATTGTGGATCCAGTGGCCAATTACAGTCGCTCTTGAGGGGTTGGACAACCATTTAACATTGAAGGAAACTATTATCATTATCAGAGGTTAAGTTCTTTGCAGAGAGGAGCCTTGTCCATCTTTTTCTTGTTTTTCTCATCATCTTTTTTCTTCGAGGTGGGAGGGTCCTGACATAGGAGTTTACCCTTAAGGGGGCTTTTCCATGGTATCTCAACCGATTCTTTTCCTTTGTGAGAAGTCTTCTTTGGCAACGAGTCCATTATCCTTTTGGGAATTGTGGATCCAATGATCGAGCTTTCGCTATCCTGGTTTTCTTTCATTGTTGGTGGTGAATCTCTCCTCTTTGCTAGTGGTGTATCCTTGAATTGGTTGTCATCCTTGCAAGTGGAATTCTTTGGAGTCTTCCCATCATTGCAAAAGTCATAGTGATTCATTCCCCCTGGGCAATCCAAGTCACTGAAATCCTTCTTCAAGTTGCAAAAATGTTTGTTTTCGGAGCTGTGTGAGAGGGACTCCTCTCAATAATCCCCTTAGGGCTTCTTCTCCTTCTTTGTCTCACTTCCGTGAAGACTTTTGGGTTTGTCTCCATGACTTGTGTTTCCTTCTCTTTCTTAGCATCCAAAGGATGATCTTTTGACATGCTCTGGGCCATTTAAGCTTCTTTGTTCTCTATTTCATCAGCTTTTTCTTGATTTTTCTTGTTGTTAATGGATTTCTATCTCAAAGGACAATCTTTTATTCCATGGCCTTGCAATCCACAGTGAAAGCAAGCATTCGAGAAGTTCTTGTATATAATCTCCTGCTCTATGGTTTTCTCTTCTCGAATGTCTATGAATATTTGGAGGGGAGATGTTTCTTGAGATTTGCTTCAACATAAATCTACGGGTGCCATCTTGCATTGAAAGAGTGTTTAGCACCTTTATAGATGAAACCCCCGATGTCTTCTCTCGAGCCCAGAGGCCGACTGATGGGCGATACAATTTCTCTTATGAATCCATATAATAAAAAGGGCAAGTTTAGAAGCTCAATCTAGAGGGGATAGCGTAGAAGTTTTGACCTATTTGAAATGAATTCAAAAAACCATTTAAAAAGGCCCAAGGTAGTTCTCCATACCTACCCGGTGCCAATTTTCAAAGCTTGGAAGACCATATCATCATGGAAAAATTAATGAAGATAGTTTGTACTTCTTCATAACTTTTCTTGTAATTTTCTTCATGGAAATAATTTGTACTTCTTCATAGCCTTTGTTGTAATTTTCTTCCCATTCATAAGAACAGTTTGTAGAATCAGCAAAAGAAAAAAAAAAGTCCTCCACATGAGCCAGAGTTCCGAAAGTTTTTGATGTCCAGACATGATATCTCCCGACTGCTGAGGCTGAGGCTGGCGAGGACATAGTCGCCATGTGGAAGAAAACTACTCGAGAAGCCAGAACGCTTGCAACCCGTCATCTTATGCCGCTTGTAGCGAGAACTAGTTCAATGCTGACAGACAATTTACTTCGCACATTGCCATCGGTGCAGCTCGCGTGGAACTCGACCATGGCTTTGTCCAAAGTATCCAGTAGCTACTGAAGCAGAGATCAAAGAATGACTTTACTGACATGAACCGCTTCTGTCATTATTTACGTTCACGAATGCAATTCTAGCTTCCTAGCTCTTAACATAAATGTTACCGATCCCAACTTTTCATGGCTTATGCTTATGCTTGTATATCCGGTGGAACCGTTTCGGTTCGTTTGTCATTGTCAGGATCAATGCTGCATCAGACGAGCGTGCTTTATGATGAAAACATTTGTAGCTTATCTTTACCTATCCGATCACGGCGGGACGATGTCGGGAAATTGTTCGGCGTTCATAGTAACGTGAAAACGCGAATTAGAGGATTGCCAAAGGTTTCTTTCCCTCTGCGCAGTCTAGATGACTATTGTCCCATAGCTCAGCGGCAGCATGTCGGCTGTCAATCAATGAAAAGGCAGCAATGTAAAACAAAAAGTTGTGAGAGAGGATTTTTCCCCGCGTCTGCTGGCAGAAGGTTCTCAGCTGATTTTAGTGAGGACGGAGATTTGAAGGAGGCCAAAATTAAAGTAATTGGAGTTGGAGGTGGGGGATCTAATGCTGTCAATAGGATGCTTGAGAGCGAAATGCAAGGCGTTGAATTTTGGATAGTGAACACAGACGTTCAAGCCTTGAAAATGTCAACATTGCCTTCTGATAATAAGCTCCAGATAGGAGCACAACTCACCAAGGGGCTTGGTGCGGGAGGCATTCCAGAGATAGGCATGAATGCAGCTGAGGAGAGTAGAGCAGTTATTGAAGAAGCTGTGAGAGGTGCAGATATGGTCTTTGTTACGGTATTAAATTAAAATTTTCTTCTCCATTTCTTAATGCGGATAACAAAAATGTTTAGATATTTAAAGAAACAGAAAATGAATGTGTCTCACTTTATCAAAGTCACTCAATTACTCTGTGCTTACATGGCTGAACATTTGAAGTCTCCAAGTGCAAGTAGGCACATTATTTCAGCTTGTTTGAGATCCTGGAATTCGTTCATGAGTTATTTCTTCTAATCCATCTGAATTAGGTCTAAAGTTTGTGTTTCTTTTGGTGCCATGAACTTAGCTTGAAATTCCTTCAAGTGGTTATTTGTCATTGTACAAATTTAACTCGATTATGAGCTCTTATACTGCCGTCACTGGTTAACATGTAGTATAACCTTGACTTTCTACAGGCAGGCATGGGAGGTGGAACAGGTAGTGGAGCTGCACCTGTTATCGCTGGGGTAACAAAGTCACTTGGCATCTTGACAGTTGGAATTGTCACAACAC
>CM035409.1:123723398-123795898 GCA_020310875.1 Ceratopteris richardii
CATAATGGTGGCCTTACAACTTAAGAGCATCATGGATCATTTGTGGTCACTTGAGGGTGGAGTATTGAGTATATCTAACAACGCCTGCATTTTCACCACGTATTATTGCTAGCAAGGAAAAGAATATCAGCATTATATACTGTATGCCGTTTGTCATTGTCTATTTTCGATATCCCCTATATTATCTTGGTCTGAAGTCTAGAATTGATATATATCCTCACACACACAAGCATACACACACACACACACACACACACACACACACACACACACACACACACACAAACACACACATGTACATGAATACCTGTAAGTGTTTGGAAACCATTGAAATCTTTGATTTGCAGCACAAGGTTATATATGGAATATTTTAAGATTAATAGGAAAATCTAAGAACCATGCCATCTTTTGGAAGTAACCAGTAAAGCCCTATCTTTCTCTGGATTAAGTCTGTTCATTATGACTTCTGCCCGCTTCATACTCCAATCTATTTATGTTCTAATTGCAATCTCTGCTGCAGTTCATGTGTGTGCTCGTAAGATTAGCCGAATGATTGCTTACAGCGTGCGTGATATGGGAATGTAAATTTGATTATCTTAATCAGGATCTCTCATGGAAGCAATCATGTTTGTTCACTCTGAGAAAACCATATTTCAACATAAGTGATAAAGCTTTAAAATGCTGCATAATCCACACATTTTTGTTTGCAGATGTCAGTTGTATATTAAATGTATCATGCAATGATTCTTGCATGTTTTCATTATTAAGTCTGGTACTATAGCTGGTACCTTCAAAATTCACTCATTGATTAACCTTCTCATTCCATATATATTGGTATAAGCATATTGTTAAAGCTTAATGATATGATTTCTTAACTAACTTGCACACTGTGTGCGTTGGCATATCTGGGAATCCAGGAATGTACTACACTTTGGGGGCTTAAGAACCTATACGATTAACTCATAACATATTCTATCTATTGACCTTGGGACCTGCTGTAGTACTTGTCATTGATCCCCTAGATTTTGTTCCTAAACTGCTATACAATTAAATATCATTCCCTATTAACCATTCTATATTATCTCTAGGGGAATTTGTTCTCCTGTAAATATTAACAAGGACAACTTGTATACTGTCCTTAAAAAGTGTCTTGATTTGAAGTCTTTTTTGTGGAGCTAAACCTAGGGGGAACTCTGTATTCAGACAGGATGTACACTTGATTCACAATCCTTTCAGGAAGTGAGAGAGGGGTTTTTGTCCGGGAGCCTTCTCATGGGCACAAGTGAGGCACATGTAGTTCTACACCTTGCTGCAATTTAATTTGGACTTGAATGGATGCCTCTTCCATATCGCTGCCAAATTATGAGAAATCATTATGGCAGAGAATAAGTGAGAGAAGTGACAATTGATACACTCTTTCAGCATTGGAAACACAGTTGGCAGCCCTCATAGAGATGCTCAAATAAGATGCCCTTATTTGATGTAGGATGATGATATGATTAATGACATAACAAAGCGCCTTATCTGTCTTCCATTTCATTGTGAAATCTTTCCTTGGTTTATCTGCATATACGTGCATACATCAAATGCTTGATAAGGATAACCAGTATAGAGAAAAAAAGCATGGGAGATTTTTCCCAAAGAGTTGGCCTTGTTTGTGCAGCAAGTGTCCTCTCTGATGAGGCACAAAGCAGGAGGTTCTTGGCTTGAGAACACAGCTGATTGATTTCAGAGGGTGACCCTGCTAGGGATGTATGCCATTTTACCTTAGTGAATCAGAGTGATTGGGCTTTCAGGTGGGATTTTCTCTGTGGAATACTAGATTCTTGACTACCTTCAAGAATAATGGATCATCATTTTAGGCAGTAGTCAGAAACTCTTAGGGTTGAAAGCATGGGAGTGTGAACACGAACTCAGACTGACTAATAAGTGAAGTCATTAGTATTTTGATTTAAGTGAGTCATTATTTTTGAATTTTATAGAGAATAATATATACACTTTTTCATTGATTTATAGAGATTGTGCAGTCAATGCAAAGCTCTCATTCCTGGTTGCCCCCCCACCTCCACTCTCACTTATCATTTGATTCTTGTCTGCACTTGCTTCGAGTGATGGAACAAGATAGATAGGAGTAGCGCTTGTCTCCTCCTCTCATACTGAAGCGGGCTAGAGTTGAATAGGGAGTACCACAGTTGCATGCCAAAACACCCTATAAACACTTGCATCAAAGTATCACCATCGTTCTATATTTTGAGGGCAACAACTTGAAAGATCCCAATAAAGTACCTGCCACTCTCCTCCCAACCTTAAATAGCCCTTGCCCTTGGCACATCTAGAGTCTTCTGTAAGGTCCAAACACCCCTCATATGGTCACTCTGCTGAGATGGAATAACCTCGAAGACTCGAGCTAGAGCCTTGGCTCCTTGGAGTCGTGGTCCTTGACTTGGCTAGGGTCCTTAACCAAATGCAAGTAGACCATGGAGGTCTAAATAAACTCAACACTCTTCCCCCCTTCTAGAGATCACTGTCCTTAGTGACCAAGGAAGGAAAGTGTTTGTGAATCAAAGCTTTTGATTCCCAAGTAGCATTTGTGAGTGGATGGCTTTTCCACGCTACTAAATATTTTGGTACGGAGCAATTCGATAACTATCGCTTCCTCTTATCAAGAAACCGAAGCAGAACATTTGGCTGAGATGTTCTATCTCCTAAAGCAACTAAACCATCCCCACAATTCTCATCTTGAGAAATGTATGGTCTCAACTTACTATCAGGAAACATTAGGTGAACTTTGGATTCATATGGCAACTGTAATTTGTATGCGACATCACTAATCTTCTTGATTATTGTCAAAGGTCCACAAAATCTAGGGGATAATTTGGGTTTTTGACCCATTGCCAATGGCGAACGAAGTTCATGATTGTCAATAACTTGGTTTTTTGACCCACTGTCAATAATCATATGACAATTGTAATTTGTATGTGACATCACTAATCTTCTTGATTATTATCAAAGGTCCACAAAATCTAGGGGATAGCTTGGGTTTTTGACCCATTGATGAGCAAATTGGAACCTATAAAAACACCCCATCGCCTTCTTGAAATGTTCGTGGTGTGTGATGTCGATCTACAAGCACTTTCATCCTCTCAATAGCTTGTGCAAGATTAAGCTGAAGCTATTTTCGATTTAGCTTGCATATCTGTATGAAAATGTGAAGCATTCGGAGATTTCCAATTGGGGCACTTGAAATTGCTTATTTCAATGCATCAAAAGCTTCTTGTTGCACACTAGCCCACACAAACATTTGATTATTATGCAACAAATATTTCAATGGCCTAGCTATGTTTAGCTATGTTTATCTGAGACTGAGTACTTAGGACACATAATATCTACAAATGGAATTTGAATGGATCTACGAAAACTTTTTGTGATCCTCAGTTAGAATGGGTGCCAGTTGCGATCATTCTTAGGATTATTGGCTTCTTTGAGGGTCACATAGACTTTTCGTGGATCCATTCTAATTCAATCCACAGATGTTATATATCCCAAGTAATAAACCTTAAATAAAAATAGCTTTATCTTCAATGGGTTGACATATAAAGCATCCTCATCTAACATTTGAAAAACTATACGTGACATTCATGTTCTTTCAAACTCTTATTGTAAAGCAACATAACATTCACAAAATCAGCCACAAATTGATCAATAAAAGGACAAAAAAATCATTCATGAGCATTATAAAAGTAGTTGGAGCATTAGTTAAACCAAAAGGCATTACAAGATACTCATAATGATCAAATCTAGTATGCAAAGTTGACTTATGTATATCATCATCCTTAACTCTGATATGATGATAACCACTTTTTAAGTCTATCTTACTGTATACAAAAGCACCTCCTAGTGCATCCAGAATATTGTCGATGAGAAGCATCGGATATATGTGCTTTATTGTAACTGTATTTAATGCTCTATAGTCTATACACATCGTAAACGATCCATTCTTTTTGCGAACCAAAAGCATTGGGGCCGCAAAAGGTGAATAGCTTGATCTGATAATTCCTTTGTCGAGATACTTCTTGATCGTATGATGTACTACTTTCTCTTTCAAACTCATTCGATACGCTATCTGGTCGGTGGATTAGCTTCTGGCACTAGCTCAATCTTGGGCTCCACTTTTTTGCTAGGCAGAAAACTTGAAGGTAATTTTAAAAGAAACAAGTGTTGAAATTCAGCTTTCATTCTAGAACCTAGTTGAGCTTCTGAATTAGTTTGAATTTGTAAAGATAATAACTCTTTATGCTCAAAATACAAAAAATAAAGATACTTACACTCTGCTTTTACCACCGTAGAGATAGACATCCATCTGTATTTTTGAACATCAGGCTCTCCATATATGGTGATGCCGCAACCATTATGATAAAATTGATATACATTAGTCCGAAATCTACAATTGGCTTCTTGCTTGCATGCCATTGTTTATTGAGAACGAGATCATATCTAGTTAGCTTCGTGATCTCAAAATCCAACTCATCTTTATATGTCTGAATTTGGACTCACAATTTGACAATTCATCAATCCGGGTTTCAGATCCCTTTTCATATGCTAACTCTACTCTATAGGTATACTTAGATGGACTAATCTTCAACTTTAATTTTTTTGACCACAAAACATTCAATAACATTGTGAAAGATCTTGTGTCAAACAATATTTTAACAAGATGACCATTAATCTTCTTACTCATGACAATCAGCTCGTTGTCAAGAAACTGATACCCTTTCTAAGGAACTGGGGACAATACCATATCTAGAAAAGTGTCCACCTTCCCGGTGACTTTTATATTCAAGATTGGTGTTTTTTCTTAGATGGAGAATCCATTTGTGTTTGTAGTTGAAAGATCAAACTTTGAATTAGATAATGGAGTGGATGGCTAGGACTGTTGCCTCTCCACCACCATTATTGCATATATTTTCTTCTTCTTCTTCTTGGGATATAACCTATAATCATGCTGACCTAGGCATTCGTAACAAAGATCCTCACGATGAGCCTTTTCTTTTTGTTGTTTCCTCTCCACTACCATCATTGAAGATATCTTCCTCTTCTTCTTGGAACATAAACTATAAGCATGACAACCTAAGCATTCATAACAAAGGCCCTCACGATGAGCCTTTTCTTTTTGCTATTGTATCATACTAGATCATTGATAAGCTTTGTCAACTCTGGAAGAATTAACTTTTCTCTTCCTATGGCTCAAAGTATGAATGATATTCATCTATCTATTAGGCACTCGGACTCAAGTTGAGGGCTTCCTAAATCTCGTCCAAGTAGTCTTTTGTCTTGAAGGTTGAGATCAAGAACATCGCCCAGTCTTAAACACCAAGGCTAATTCGATTGCAACATTTAAGGTGTGTAAGCACTCCTTGCGCATAAGCGGATGCAATATCTTCCTAAGCCAAAGCACAAACTCATGTAATTGAAGAAAATCGGGTACCTGATCAGGTTTCTGATCAAGTATCTTCAATGAGATTTCTTTGTACTTATTTGCATATTCCTGCACTATAAGTTGTCTCTGATCCAAGAAGAAATAGGTGCCTAAAGCCGTGGTATGCTCATTTAAAGGGACAAAGTTGTTATAGAATATAATCTTGAATTCTGCCCAAGTGGCGGTTTTTATCTTGTCATGTTCTATTTTCCTACACCATTGGTGGGGGACATCCATCAAGTTGTATGTGGCATGCTAGATCTTTTGTTTTTCATCAACAATATTGCAAAGTTGGAAGCAATGCTCCCATTTATTAATCTATTGTTCTATTGCATTTGTCATTCTGACGCTAACCTGTTCGTGGTACTTTGGCGGATTCAAATTTTCACCTTTCACTTGATATCTCTACTAGCGAAAATTCTTACATCTGTAAGTAGTATCTCTAAACTAGATGACTCAGTAGATGTAACTTCCATCTCTGTTGAAGTACCAACTAGCGAAACCTTTGGTTTTCTAATCACTTGGAGGACATCTGAAGAGTATCCTCCATGTGAGTATGTCATCGACATAAAGAACAAGCACTGTAAGATCAGCCCCATTTTTGCATACATAGAGTGTGCTTTCAATCAGACTACATGTGAAGCCAAGAGCAATCAAGCGCTTATGGATTTTTGTCATAACATGCACGTGGGGCTTGCTTGAGACCATACAAGGCTTTATGCAAGCGACAAACCATATGCTCTTTCCCTTTCATAGCAAATCCAGGAGGCTTCTTCACATAAACTTCTTCTTGCAAGTCACCATTCAAGAAGGCTGTTTTTATATCCAACTAATGCACTTTCCAACCTCGATGGGCAGCCAATGCAACCACGGTACGAATGGTAGTCATGCGTGAAGTAGGTGCAAAAGTTTCCTCATAGTCAATGCCATATTGTTGCGCATATCCTTTGGCAACTAATCTAGCTTTGTAGCGATCAATGCTATCATCATATTTTCTCTTAATCTTGTAAACGCACTTTGTACCAATGGCATTCTTTCCTTTTGGCAATTCACATAACTCCGAAGTACCATTCCTATGTATGGAATCCATTTTTGATTGCATAGCACTCATCCATTGTGGATCGTCGCATGCATCTTCAAAAGAAAGTGGCTCTTCATTACATGCAGTAGCAATAAGAGAATAATCCACAAAATTACTTGATGCATGGTTAAAGCTTGATCTTGTTCTACCAAATAAAGGTGCACTCAATTTGCTGTCATGCAAAGTTTGTTTCAGCCACTTTGGCATAGATTGTGCACTCTTGATAGACATGCGTTCATTATGTAATACATCTTCAACATGTACATCATGCGTGGGCTGAATTTCATGCTCATTTTTAGCCATATTTTGATGCAAATGTTCAGCCATATGTGGCTGGAAATTTCCAGCAGTTTTGATAATTTTTGGCTGAAATTTTTCAGCCGTGTTTGGCTAGAAATTCTCTGCATTTTCAGCCCTATTTGGATGGAATTTTTCATCCCTTTAAGCTTCAGTTGGCTGGTCTATATGGCCATAGTCAAGCGCACCATTTTAGAACAAAGGCATGAGTGTATCGAACACATCTTGTGAGCTAAATGTTGGCTGTTTTTTGCATTCGAGTAGAGGGAAAACTGAATTTTCAGCAAATACCACATCTCGACTCACAATAATTGTGTTCGTCAATGGATGGTACAAACGATATCCCTTACTTTCAGCACTATAACCAACAAATATACATTTCTTTGCCTTGTCATCAAGTTTGTGACGTTGTGATGGCACAAGAGCATATGCCAAACAACCAAACACACGCATATGACTAACCATAGGCTTATGACCATTCCAAGCCTCATAAGGAGTAATGACTCTCAATGCTTTTTTAGGGCAGCGATTCAACATAGAATTTGCACACATGACCGCTTCCATCCAAAACTTATTAGGAAGATGCTTTGCGTTAACCATACATCGTGCCATTTCAAGTAGAGTTCTATTCTTACACTCGGCAACACCATTTTGCTGAGGTGTATATGGTATCGTACATTGGTGAGAAATACCTCTTTCATGAAGAAAAGCATTAAACTCATGTGACATGTATTCACCACCATGATCCGTGCATAGAGTCAAAAGCTTTTGTGAAGAAAAAATTTCAGCCATAGCTAAAAATGCTTTGAAGCAAGAAAATACCTCATTCTTTGCTTTCATAGGATACACCCATGTATGGCGAGTAGCATCATCAATGAAGGTAACAAAATATACATGCTTCCCAAAAGATGGAGTCTTGACGGGACCACATACATTAGTATGAACAAACTCCAATTTTTTTATAGTGTGTATATGACTATTTTTTGGAAAAGAAGCATGATACATTTTTCCAAGAATGCAATCTTCACATGCATGCTTTTCAATGGACTCAAGTGTAGGCAAGCCAATAACCATGTCCTTCTTTTGCAAGTAGAGCAAACTATTGAAGTTCAAGTGACCAAAACGAGCATGCCAAAGCTCCATTTCAGCCATGGGAGAAGTATGAGCAACTAAGGCATTTGAGGCATCCCTCTTGTATGTATCCATGCGATACAAACCATTACATAATGTACCGAACATCACGATAACATCACCATTGCTGAAATCATGAACCATACACCTATCATCAACAAAGTGTACATGAAGTTCAACTTTGGCAATCAATAGAACTGAAAATAAGTTCTTCTTTATACTGGGCACATACAATGCATTTTTCAAGAGAATCACACCTCCATTTGCAGTCGTAAGCTCAATTTCTCCTACTCCAATTATAGGATAAGAGGCATTTTTTGCACACACCACATGTCCTCCTTTGGGTGCATCTTTCAAAGAGGCAAAAAATCTTTTGCATGATGTTATGTGCTTTGAAGCACCACTATCAAAGAACCAATCTGAATCAGCCTCACTCACAACCATACATTTAGAATGCAAAGAAGCATCATAATGACATGTAACAACACATTCCCAAAAATTTTGAGCCATGTTAGCTTCATCATTCTTTACATTTGCTGAATTTTCAGCAATAGACATGCCAGATTCTTTCTTCTCTTCAGTGCGTTTAGCAAGCTTTCTACACTCATCAATAGTATGATCAGCCTTCCAGCAATATTTGCATCTCTTCTTCTTTTGCAAATCAGCATCATTAGAGGAATGAGTGGAAGAGGAAGCTTGAGGATTTGGTTTTGATGAACCCAAAGCTGAACCATACTTGCTTTTCCCCTTTTGTGAGATAGCAAGTGCTTGTGTTCCCTCAATCAAACCACTCCTATTCACTCTATATTGCTCTTCTTGCAAAAGAAGAGACACAACCTCATCAAATGCATACATATTAGGATTTCCTTTTGCAATCAAATGGAGAGTAGTAGCAAAGCTTTGAAAAGATTCCGGTAACCCTTTCAACAATGTAGAAATGAGTGATGCATCCGAAATGATCTCATCTATGTTTGCCAATTGCTCTTTCAAGTCCTTGATGTGTGTCACATACACATCCACTGACTCATTTTCAGCCATACATACATGCTCAAGTATGCAACACATGCTTCGTTACGCACGGCATACAAAGAAGCAAGAGTATCCCATGCCTATCATGATGTAGAACATGACCGAATGTGTGGAACTATATGATGCTTCACAGAAAGCACAATCAAAGCATGAGCTTGAGCATCTTTTCCATCCCATCTAAGCTTCTCCTGTGTAGGTGGAGAAGGAGAAATCACTGTACTCGAAGAAGAAGCTCCATCTGTGACAGTAGACTGTGAAGTAGAAGAACCTGCGGGTCTTCGATCTACATCTGCCACTATGTTCCAAAGTTGTTTAGCAACAAGAACATGCTTCATCATGTAAGACCACATCGGATAGTTGGTCCCATCAAGCTTATCTTCAGCTTGAAGCATGCCAAACAAGTCATTGCTGCCGGCCATTTCACAAAAGAACAAGAAAGTGACAAAATCTTCACTTCGACGAAAGCTGAAATAAGTGCTGAAATTTCAGCTCACAAATCGTCACTCTGATGGCGATTCTGACTGCACGAATGGCTTTGAACTGGGGGTAAAACCCCAATGCGCCTGGTGGAAATGTTTCTTGGGTGCTGAAATTCACAGTTCTATGCTCCGAAGTCGATTTGCACTGTTAAAAGTGCGCGCACATCGCGACGCGAAAAACCAAAACTTGAGAAGAAGCTGAACCTGCTCTGATACCATTGTTGGGTGTGTGTAGAAGTGAGAGAGACACACAAGAAGCACACACAAGGAGCACAAATGCAGCAAGACACACGGAGAAGACGACGGCTGGAATAGCTCTCTCTATTGACGATGAACTAAAACTTAAGTAAGAGCTGAATAATATCCCTAAGTACAAAGTACCACCACATACGAGAGTATCAAGTATGTGGTAACATGGGTAAAAAAACTCTAGCCAACACTAGAGTAAAAAGTGCCCATGTATAGGGAAAAGGTTCACACCAAAGCTACTCGAGGAACACATAAGTGTAACAATACATGTCTTTGAAAAGAAACTATTAATGAATGCACTTCAGTGAATTCCTATATGTATCTAAATGCATAAAAGTTCATTTCTTTAATCTACAAAGAAAACTTCCTAATGAAAAAAAAAGAATCATGCAAAATCTAATAAATTATAATAGAACCCATTTTCTTTTAATTCATTTTCTATGAGGATGTTGGAGTTAGACATTTGCAGAAGCACGCAAACAACACAAGGAAGAAGAAGAAACTTGGAGCACAACACATAATACTCAATGTATTATTAGAGAATGTACAAAGATAAGTAGCCCGTTAGGGCAATAGGCGTATATACAAGCCGGGGAAAAAAAACCTCCTAAAGAGGGAAAAAAGTACCCCAGCGGTCCTAGAGTGTTCACACACATCACTACCTAAATATATCAACAAATCCCCCCTGGGAGTGATGCGGTGAACGAGGAGCTAGCACTCATGTATAAGGAAGTGCCAAGCTATGTGGAAATCACTCCACAAAAGGAAGTAAGCCCAAAGTTTTGCGGAAAGCTTCAAACTTCTCCCTAGGCAGAGCCTTTGTGAAAAGGTCTACAATGTTCTCCTGTGTGGGCACATATGCCAAGCTGATCTCCCCAGCAGAGAACCTCTCTTTGACATAATGATAATGCATCTCAATGTGCTTAGTGCGAGCATGGAACACAGGGTTCCTCACAACTGCCAATGCGATCTGACTGTCAGTGAAGATGGTGGTGGGAGAAGACTGACCAACACCCAAATCAACCATAAGGCGTCTGAGCCACACACACTCAACAGTCGCTGTGAAAGCTTCCCTATACTCAGCCTCACAATTGGAAGTGGCCATAGTAGGCTGCTTCTTGCTCAACCAAGATATGCATGAGCTACCAAGCATGAAGCAAAAGCCACTAGTGGACACATGAGTGTCATAGCAACGAGCCCAATCGGAGTCAGAAAAAGCATGCAAATCTAGAGGTAGTGATCCCCCCTTGGGATAAAAGAACCCAAGTAGCCGAGTAACACTCAAGTAGTGAAAGATGCGCTTAACCGCCTACCAATGCTTGACTCCTGGGCAATGCATAAACCTGCTCATCTGTGAGACAGCAAACTGAAGAATATATGGCCGAGTAATGTATAAGTAAATCATGCACCCAATAGCCTGCTGATAGAGAACAACATCAAATGCATCTCCAACATCATGAAGACTCAATCGTAAACTTGTCTCCATAGGAGTGGCAATAGGTTTACAGTCTTCAAGTCCAAAATGCTGCAATAATGTGTCAATATATTTCGTTTGACACAAAGCCATTCCACCATCAACGTGCATAAACTGAATGCCCAAATAGTGATGCAAATGCCCCAAATCAGACATCTCAAATGAGGCATGCAAATCAGCCTTAAAATTAGCAATAGGCCTCTCATGAGGACCAGTGAGCAGCATGTCATCAACATAAACCACAATGATCAGAAGTACATCATTAGCACGCTTAACATATAAGGTTCTTTCAGTTGGACTGTTCTCAAAACCATGTGCAATCAGATAGGCATGTATCTTCTCATACCAAGCACGTGGTGCTTGCTTTAAACCATATAATGCCTTCTTTAGCATGCATATCTGGTTTTCATGCCCTTTCTACACAAAGCAACAGGGCTGAAAAACATACACTTCTTCATGCAAGTCACCATTTAAAAATGCACTTTTAATGTCCAACTGATGTACATTCCAACCATGATGAGCTGCAAGTGCACAGATGCTCCGAACATTATTCATACGACATGTAGGTGCAAAGGTTTCATCAAAATCAATGCCTCTTTCCAACACATAACCCTTTGCAACAAGCCTAGCCTTATACCTGTCAACTGTACCATCAGGTTTACGCTTCAGCTTGTATACCCACTTAGTGCCAATGGCCTTCTTGCCAGGAGGCAAGTCACATAAAGACCAAGTACCATTCTTCATTATAGCATCATATTCAGATTGCATAGCAGCCATCCAATTTTTTGAATTTTATGCTTCATCAAACGAAACAAGCTGAGTCTCATCACAGAGACTAGATGCAGCCATAGCATATCAATCTAATGCAAAAGAGGCACTATGAGAGCGTGATCTACTTTCATAACTGTACCCAACAAAAATACATTTTACTGCTTTATCATCCAATTTTTTGCGATGTTGTTCGAGCACTAATGCATATGCCAAACAACCAAAAACACACAGATGAGCAACGGATGGCTTGCAGTTATGCCAAGCCTCATATGGAGTGATAGACTGCAGTGCTTTGGTGGGACACCTGTTAAGTAGATATGTTGCACACTTACAACCTCAAGCGTTCCCCCTCTCGATCAGAACGAAGGGTGCCCATTTTACATGCTGACATATTTTCAGCGAAAACCAAAAAGTGTTTGAAGCACATGAACACTTTGGACTTTTCCTTCAATGGATATACCCATGCATGCCTGGAAAAATCATCAATGAAGGTCATGAAGTAAGGTGTTTGCATAGGACCACAGACATCACTATGTACAAGTTGCAGTTTCTGAGTAGCCCGAATTGAACCATCTTTTGGAAAGGACGAATGCTGCATTTTTCCCAAAATACAGCCTTCACAAATATGTTTCCCAGGTGCCTCAAGTTTGGGCAAAGAGGATAGCATTTCAGATTTCTGCAGGCATAGCAAACTAGCAAAATTTAGATGACCAAAGCATGCATGCCAAAGCTTTGCATCTAACATAGCCTGAGAATCATGTACTGCACATGCCAAATCATTTACAGATCTTTCATAGTCTATGAGCTTATACAACCCATGACATAAAATGCTAGAAGCAATAATCACATCACCATTTGATAAATCATGAACTGTACACCTATCATCAATAAATTTCACAACCAAGCCAATCTTGGCTAATGCAGAAACTGATAGCATATTTTTCTTGATCCTTGGCACAAACAAAGCATCTGACAAAGTGAAAGAACTACCATCAGCAGTAGTCAAAATGATCTCACCAACTCCCATAACAGGATAAGAGGAGTTGTTGGCGCATGTAACAGTATTCCCTGTATGGGCAGGCTCGAGTGAAGAGAAGAAACTGCACTGCGAGGTAATATGTTTGGTCTCCCCACTATTAAAGTACCAAACATCTGAGTCTATTACAGACATGCACTACTCATGAGAAGATGGTTCAAAAGTGCAAACAGTAGTAAACACCCATTCTTCTTCTTGCAAGATTAGCAGACTCCGTTTTTGGAGTAGAGGCCTCTGTAACAACCATTCCTACCTCTTTTTTCTTTGCCTCTTTTGCAGCCAGTTTAGGACAATTCTTTATGATATGATCGTTTCCTTTACAGTACTTGCAAAACAATTTCTGCTTTTCTAATTTCTTTTCATCTTTGTCTTCCCTCTTTGATTGTGTAGAATTAGAAAATTTCTGGTTACTAGTTGAAGAGCTCCATTTTCCTTTGCCCTTCTGACTAGCCAGGAAAACTTGATCTGCAACTCGCATAATGGACCTGTTTTGCCTGGACGGATCTTCTTGCAATAAAACAGAGACTAACTCCTCAAACGACAAGGATTTGGATTGCCTTTCATCATCAACTGAAGAGTAGAAGCAAAACTCTGATATGAATCAGGAAGACCATTCAGAACGGTCTGCACAAGTGAGCTATCTAGTATAACCTCATCAACATAAATCAACTGTTCCTTCAAGTCTTTGATCTTTGTTAAGAAACTATCCATAGAATCACCTTCATTCATGTGCTCACTCTCCAAATGTTTTTGGCGGTAAGCAACACTAGCCTCATTCCTAGCTTGGTAGAATGTGGTAAGTGTATCCCATGCATCCTTAACTGTTTTGCAAGAGTGAATGTGAGGAATAATGGCATGTTTGACAAACAAAGCTATCAATGCATGTGCTTGAGCATCTTTGTTGTTGTAGCACAAAGTACCACGTTAAGAAGCTCCACCTCCTTAATGTCAATCCAGGAAAGAGATAGGAGTGATATGAAGATCGTGAATGTGGAATGTAGTGAGAGTGAAGGTGAGAAGCATAGAGATGCACACACACATACACACATATGTAGGAGATAAGCAAGACACAATGGAAGGTAGGAAAATAGACTCTATTGTTTAAGATCACTCTTAAAACTCAAAATAGCTCTAGGCTCTTCTCTACTCACACAAGCTAACCTCAAAAATAGCTCTCTAGCTCTTTTTATAGATTCTAGACTAGTTTTGACCGGTTTCACATATAGTGACTGGCATAGTTAAAAAATAGGTTCTAGGTGCTATTTGAAGGGGTAAACGGAATCCAAAAATAGCCAAAATTGGTAGGCTTATTCTACCTAAGCTCCTAAAGCTTGAGGACACCTCGGCTTGCACAAAATGGAGCTACAAATTACAAAAGGGGTTTTTCTATGTTACATATGGTACAAGAGTGATGAAAATCACTGTTGAGAGTTTTGAAAGTATTTATAAAACATATTTCTTTGAAAAATGATCAGAATGGCTCCCCACTACTTCTTTGTGCTCTGTCTTCACATACTTCCTCGACGTCTGTGCCTCTGGCTACTGCCAACACCCCCCTCCCTCTCGCTTCTATCGTCCTCGATAGAACGTTGTTGTTGGGTCTGTCAGATATAATTCTGTAGTAGGTCATGAGAGAGGGTGTGCTCTGAAATGCAGATACCTCTTGCAAGATCTACTTCGAGTTTTTCCCAATCTATGGGTTGAGGTTCCTCTGGTGGTGGGAGTCTGTAGTGCGTGGATTATACAAGTTGTTCATAGGCAAATAGTTGGAGTAAATGGGTAGGTCCGCTGATGAACACCTCTAAATGGTATTCCCAAAAACTTGTAGTAAACATTTCTTCAAAGGTCATTTTATAGCATGCCAGTAGATATTTGATGTGATAGTGCCAGGCATAACACACCCGGAGCGATGGTTTCGTACTCATATCATATGCTAAATCTTGATTGCCATGCTCGAATCCCGGGGTGTTCACATGTGGTGCCTTGACGCGATGGAAGACTTTGAATACTATCTGCATCATGTCAAAGATTTTGACAGTCATCTGCGCTGCTACGTCATCCATTCGTTGTAAGCGAGGGAGCCAGTGGTGAATCGTTGCCATCATATAGCCTACCGTGGGTGGTCTGATGGGTGGTGCGAAATAGGGGTAGTTGAGCTAGTTCTGGCACTGCTTCTTGTTCTGTACTTTGATTGCAAAGGCCTTCTAGGAGTGGCGACATGGCACTGGTCCCCAACATGGGTTATACTTCAAATAGAGTGGTGCCTTGGCCCATGTGCTCATCATTTTGAGATATTCCTTTAATAAATCCTGGCGCCAAGTTGGTTGATATATTTCTCCGCTCTGCGCGTCTGGTGGCAAATCATCAGTTTCAAACTGAGTTGCGTGGGAGGTTTTCTTGCCTGTTTCCTTTTTGATGGCCAAGTGATATTCTGCCATTAACATAAAATATGGCTTATATTGTAGCTCATGCCCAGATATATACCTGCGAGGGGCCAAGTGAGCGAAATAAGGGGATTGTAGTATATGTTCCTCTATCATGGCCATTGCGTCTAATTGTGCTTCCACCTTGGCTGAGTGGGTCTTTCCAAGCTCTTCTACAGTCTTCATCCATGGGGGAGTAGGGAGTTCGAATGTGGTCTGGCCCTCGGCCGTGACGCGTCTACCTGGGATGGGTTAGGGTTCGTAAGCTTCTTCAAAAGTATCCTCCACCGGGATAGTCATTATTTCTTCATCCGTTGGTAGTTCCGGTGGAAAATCTGGCCTAGGGGGTGCTTCATATGCTGCTATCTGTGTTTGAAGAGTTAATACCTGGGCCCGTAAAGCGTTGAGTTCCTCTATGATCTCAGGAGATGTGGTCACAGGATCTTGTGGTACTTGCTGTACAGGTGCTCGTAACTGTAATATTTTGTGTTCCTCTTTGAGCTTTTGGTATTCCTCATTCATACTCTCATACTCCTCTAGTAGTCTGACATGATCTTCCAATAGCATCTTCATAGATTTGGAGGGGACATCTTTGAAATGACTAGGACTCAAGGGTTCGTCCGGTTGATCTAGAGCAACTTCAAGGTTCTCTCTATTCTGTTCCTGCTGCGAGTAGACCCATGTTTCTAGTGAGCGTTGCATTGCGAATGGTTTGAGTCCTTAACAAATTATCGATGTCTGTAATGGTCTCTTTGGTCTTCTGCTCACTTTCGAGTTCAAGTTTGTGGTAGGCCTGGCGTAGCTCTCGGTAGCGTGTGTTAAGGGAGGCATTCTCGATTGATAAAGAATTGAGTTGTGATTGTAAGTCATTCGTGGTCTTCTGCAGCGTTTGGTAACTGGTGCCTAGAGATGTGAATTCATCTCTTACTTGTTTCATACATACAAGCATTTGACAGAATGCAGTGTCGATTGTGGGTGATAATATTAATGGCGGGGTGAGTGAAGATGCTGTGGGTGTGGGTGTTGATGCAAGGAGAAGGGGAAATAGGGATGGGAAAGTAGATGCAGTGGTGACAGTGGAAAAATGTGATGTGCCTAAATGTGGTGGGGAAATGGATGAGGTGAGTGGTGGTGCAGTGGGTGGTGATATGTCCATGTCACTGGACGTGGTGTCGAGTGCCGTGACTGTGAATAGTGGAGTGATAGTGGGTGCGTGAGTGGGTGTGAAAAGAGGATTTACAAAGGTAGCCGAGTAATTTACAGATGGGGTTTCTTGTAGTGCTTGGTGGAGAGGGGAAAGAGGAAATACAGTGGGTCAGGGAGGTGAGACGGGGGAGAAGGTCAATGGAGGTGGAAATGGGAATAGGGTTCTTGGAGGGGTGGGGAAGGAAGGGAAGGATGGATGGAGGAATGGACTGGATAGAAGGGTGGAAGTCCAAGGAGGTAAGCTAGGTTGTGTAGGTGCGGAAAGGGTGAGAGGAATTGAGGCAACAAAGGCTTCTGCTACTGCACTATCGAAGGATGTGGATGGTCTAGGGGAGGCAGGGTGTATAGGAGAGACTGGAGGGACGAGAGGTGAAAGAGGAGCGATTGGTGTGGTGGGTACTTTCACAACAGTGGTGGTATGTATAGTAGAAGTGTGGGGCGGGGAGTCGATGATGATTGTTTCTTCTATCAAAGGAACTTTCGGAATGAGAAGTGCTTCTCGGGCCTGTTTTTTAGACTGGCCATCTGTCGGTACACGAATATATTGACTCGGTTTTGATAGTAAGCGAATTTGGCGTGGGTCAAATTATCTTTCTTAGCAAATATCGTAATGCCTCATTAGTCCCTACGGACTTAACCAGTTCTCTGAAACCTTGAATGTAGGCTTTTTTGAAGCCTCCTGTGGCGAGTTCCTATTCTACTAGCACTTGGCTTTCTTCTTCCGATAGCTTTTTATGCGCCCAAACTGCTTTCATGGTGCGGTATAACTTCTTGATTGCCAATGTGTAGGCCGCCGATTCAAATGTTCATCTTCGTGCATGCTTGTGTCACCCTGGGTGTCAGTTTGTTGTTCCTGTGTGTCAGTCGATGAATGTTTTCGGTATATCCCCTAGGAGGGTCATCGATCGGCATTGGTCCTAGGAATCCTTGAAATTCAGATGGTTGTATAGTAGGATATGATTCAGCCAACAGTTTGCCAAAATTGACCACAGGTACACTGGGGCTAGCTTCAGAAGGTCCTTCTGTCTGCATGATGAATGATGCGAATGTGGAGGAGATCTGCTACAAAATATTAGCACATTAGTATGGAAATTAATCATGATCCCAATAAAGTGAGACCGCAATCTCTTTCCATAACCGATGTGTAACCCGTGTAGTGTTGTGAGGTGGTTTATGGAATGATTTTTTGCAAAACTAATGCAGGTCTCTAGACACCTACATGCTTCAGATAGTGCATACATTGCTTGATGAGATGTTATTACAAGTGATGTTGGGTTGTAGTGTGTGAATTTGTACAAGGTTCAGTTGTGAATGAGTTATTACAAGGGTAGTGTTTAGTCAAGATGGGAGTAATGTTAGACAACGGGTCATGAGGAGACATCTAGATACGTTTCGATATCCACTTGCTAAGAGTTTCTGAGCGGGTGGTATGTTTCTGCTGAGGGACAAAATGTGATGTTGGATGTGGTGGTATTGAGGGGTGAAAAGATTTCTGAGGGGTATATATTACATGGCTTGAGGGTTGAGCTATGATACACTATTTGGGTACCCAAATCTGCGTGTGTATGGGTCAATTCGTAAGGTACTTCTTGGCGATCCAGATCTGTGGACTGTTCGTACTCGTAGAAGAAGGTCGAGGAGATGTGAGATGGTAACTCTACTTCTACCTTAACTTCTTCTTATCAATGTCCATCTGTGTATATGACCTGCATACCTAGGAAGAATGTGAGCTCACCTAAATCACTAATTTTGAGCTCCTTTTGCATGTGTCTCTTGATCCTTTGAATGTCATTCAGATCATCACCTATCATGATAATATCATCTACATATACACATAGATAGATAACCTCATTGTGATCCCTTTTGATGAATAGAGAAGGATCTGAGTTGCTAGGCCTGAACCCTTGATCTTGAAGATATGTAACCAACCTTTAATTCCAAGCTCTAGGGCCTTGTTTCAATCCATACAATGCTTTCTTAAGTCTACAAACATAAGATGCATGATTAGGTTTTATAAAATCTAGAAATTGTAAAAGGTATACTTCTTCACTTATCCAACCATTTAGAAATGCATTTTTTACATCAAGTTGGAGGAGTCTCCAATTTCTTGCAGCAACAACACTTATCAATGTTTTGATTGTAGTCATCTTTGCAACTGGTGAGAATGTTTCCTCATAGTCTATACCATGAGTTTGCGAGCATCCTTTGGCAACTTATCTTGCCTTGTACCTACAAACAGATCCATCTGAGTCTCTTTGAACTTTATATACCCATCTGCAACCAATTACCTTTTGATTGGATGACACTGGAACCGAATCCCAAGTGTCCATCTCCTTCAACGCATCTATTTTTTCTTTTGTGGCCTTTTCCCAATTAGGGTTTCCCTTTGCCTCCTCATAGGTTGAGGGTTCTTCTAAAATTGAGTCTTTTGCCAAGTAGATTGAATGGTTTGTTACAAAATGTTGAATCATATCCATACCTTTATGGTTGTTTCTTCTCTCTTGTTGATCTTCTAGGAGCTTGCTTAGAGCATTCTCCACACTCTTGCATCTTTGCTTTGCCTCTTGACTTCCATAGTTTGTAATCCTTTTCCCTTTCATATGGCAATTATTTGTATCACTTCTTGGATCTTGGACCTGTGTATACCTTGAAGTGATTTGGATGGTAGTCTATTGACAATGTACATAGCAGTTGAAATAGCCTCTGCCCATAGATAATGTGGCAACCTCTTCTCTTTAAGCATTGTTTTGGCTGATCCAACCAATGTCTTGTTTCTTCTCTCTACAATTCCATTTAGTTGAGGAGAGTACCTAGTCACTTCCCTTTTGATACCTTTATCCTGCAAGAACTCATCAAACTCTTTGGAAAAGTATTCTCCCCCTCCATCAGATCTGAGCTTCTTGAGTGATCTACATGTATGATTCTCCACATGTGTTAGATACTTTTTGAAGCAATCAAACACTTCATTCTTACTCTTGATAAAGTATAGAATAGTCCATCTACTATGGTCACCAATAAATGAGACATAATAACTTGATCCTACCAATGAAGGTTCTTGACTTGGACCCCATACATCTGTATGTACTAAGTCCAATAAGTTGTTGTGGATGTAGCCTTTGTGGTTGAATGATTGTCTTTGTGCCTTCCCAATCTATCATCCATCACATTTTTTGATCATGTGTTGCTTTGATATGTTTGGCAGTCCTAGAACACTTTGATCCGATACATATATCCTTGATGGTTCTTTCATTCACATGAGCAAGTCTCTTATGCCATACTTCAAGCTCACTTAGGGTTTGAGACCCAAAAGTGAATAGAGCTATGTTCCTGGCTTCTCCTAGTTCAAAAGTAAAGAGACTACCATGCTTCTCACCTGTGGCTATCTTCTTGAAGCCTTGACATGGATCTTCCACAAAAGTTCCATGTTGGGTGAACCTAACTTGCAAGCTTTTTTCAACTATTTGGCCTACACCTATTAGGTTTTTAGTGATAGTGGGTACATAGAGAACCTTACTCATAATGTTTTTCCTACCATTGGAAGCTTTGAAATTACCAATCTTCTCCACATTGTGCTTAGTATCATCCCTTGTTTTTACTTCATGTCTATGCTTTGGACTTTCCAAGTCAAATAGAAAAGCAATGTTGCCTGCAACATGATTTCAACATCTTGAATCTATGTAGAACAAATGATTATATTCTTTACCTTCTTTGTGGCTTAGATTCATTATAAGCAATGTGTCTTCATGGGGTCAATCTGCTAAATAATTGTTGAAGTCCCTTCTATTATGGCCTCTATTGTTATTGTTGAAGTTGTGTCCATATCTGCCTCTATTGTTGCCATATCCACCTCTTCCACTTCCTCTCTAGGTCTTCCCATTGAACCAGTAATTCTAAGTGGTGTGGTTGGTCTTATCACATATTGCATAAGGTTGAACATTTTGACCTTTGCTTTTGTCATGCTTTCATCCTTTCTTCTTCCCTTTCCACTTGCTCTTGCCTGCAAAGTTGGCTTGGGAAGTCTCCTCTTCATCTTCTTCCTTCTTCTTGCCTTTCAGAATCTTGTCCTTCTTATTTGCATATAGAGCACTAGTTGAATTACCATGATAGGAGTTACCTTCCTTTATGCTATTGTTGGCCTCTTGATTGAAGATTTTTTCAAGAAAGATGTTGAAGTCTGGAGTTTGCATATCCATGATGAGATCATAAGCCGTGGTGAAAGATTGCCATTGCTTATCACTTCTAATCCCATTGAGAATTTGCCTCATGATGTCCTCTTCTTCAATCAGCCCTCCAATGGATGCTAGCTAACCAACAACCTCCTTGACCTTGGTAACTGTTGGAGTTAGACATTTGCAGAAGCACGCGAACAGCACAAGGAGGAAGAAGGAGCTTTGAGCACAACACACAATACTGAATGTATTACTCGAGAATGTACAAAGATAAGTAGCCCATTAGGGCAATAGGCATATATACAGGGGGGAAACCTCCTAAAGAGGGAAAAAAGTGACCTGGTGATCCTAAAGTGTTCACACACATCACTACCTAAATATATCAACAAATCCCCCTGTGAGTGATGCGTTGAACAAGGAGCTAGCACTCATGTATAAGGAAGTGCCAAGCTATGTGGAAATCACTCCACAAAAGGAAGTAAGCCCAAAGCTTTGCGAAAAGCTTCAAACTTCTCCCTCGACAGAGCCTTCGTGAAAAGGTCTGCAATGTTCTCTTGCATGGGCACATATGCCAAGTTGATCTCCCCAGTAGAGAACCTCTCCCTGACATAATGATAATGCACCTCAATGTGCTTAGTGCAAGCATGGAACGCAGGGTTCCTCGCAACTGCCAATGCGCTCTGGCTGTCAGTGAAGATGGTGGTGGAAGAAGACTCACCAACACCCAAATCAACCATAAGGCGTCTGAGCCACACACACCCAACAGTTGCTGTGAAAGCTGCCATATACTCAACCTCACAACTGAAAGTGGCCACAGTAGGCTGCTTCTTGTTCAACCAAGATATACATGAGCTACCAAGCATGAAGCAAAAGCAACTAGTGGACACACAAGTGTCATAGCAAACACCCTAGTCTGAGTCAAAAAAAGCATGCAAATCTAGCAGTAGTGATCCCCCCTTAGGATAAAACAACCCAAGTAGCTGAGTACCACTCAAGTAGCCAAAGATGCCCTTAACCACCTGCCAATGCTTGACACCTAGGTAGTGCATAAACCTGCTCATCTGTGAGACAAAAAACTGAATATCTCGTCGAGTAATGCATAAGTAAATCAAGCATCCAACAACTTGCTAATAAAGGACAACATCAAATGCATCTCCAACATCATGAAGACTCAATCGTAAACTTATCTCCATAGGAGTGGCAATAGGCTTATAGTCTTCAAGGCTAAAATGCTACAATAATGTGTCAATATATTTCCTTTGACACAAAGTCATTCCACCATCAACTTGCATAATCTGAATGCCCAAATCGTGATGCAAATGCCCCAAATCAGACATCTCAAATGAGGCATGCAAATTAGCCTTAAAATTAGCAATATGCTTCTCAATAGGACCAGTGAGCAGCATGTCGTCAACATAGACAACAATGATCAGAAGCACATCATTAGCATGCTTAACATATAAGGTGCTTTTAGTTGGACTGCTCTCAAAACCATGTGCAATCAAATAGGCATGTATCTTCTCATACCAAGCACGTGGTGCTTGCTTTAAACCATATAATGACTTCTTTAACCTACACACCTGGTTTTCATGCCCTTTCTACACAAAGCCATGGGGCTGAAAACATACACTTCTTCATGCAAGTCACCATTCAGAAATGCAGTTTTAATGGCCAACTGATGTACATTCCAACCATGATGGGCTGCAAGTGCACAAATGCTCCGAACAGTAGTCATACGGCATGTAGGTGCAAAGGTCTCATCAAAATCAATGCCTCTTTCCTCTACATAACCCTTTGCAACAAGCCTAGCCTTATACCTATCAACTGTTCCACCAGGCTTACGCTTCAGCTTGTAAACCCACTTAGTGCCAATGGCCTTCTTGCAAGGAGGCAAGTCACATAAAGAACAAGTACTGTTCTTCATTATAACATCATATTCAGATTGCATAGCAGCCATCCAATTTCTTGAATTTTGTGCTTCGTCAAATGAAACAAGCTCATTCTCATCATAGAGACTAGATGCAGCCATAGCATAGCAATCAGATGTGAAAGAGGCACTATGAGAGCCTGATCGAGTACAACATGACAAAGGTGCATCTAATTTGTTGTCATGCAAAGTCTACACCATATAGAACAGAGACTAAATCCTTAAATGACAAGGCATTTGGATTGCCTTTCATCATCAACCGAAGACTGGAAGCAAAACTCTGATATGAATCAGGAAGACCATTCACAACGGTCTGCAAAAGTGAGCTATCTGGTATAACCTCATCAGTAGAAATCAATTTTTCCTTCAAGTCTTTGATCTTTGTTAGAAATTTGTCCATAGAATCACCTTCATTCATGTGCTCACTCTCCAACTTTTTTTGGAGGTAACCAACACGAGCCTCATTCCTAGCTTGGTACAATGTGGTAAGTGTATCCCAAGCATCCTTAGCTATTCTACAAGAGTGAATGTGAGGAATAATGGCATGTTTAACAGACAGAGCTATCAATGCATGTGCCTAGGCATCTCTGCCATCCCAACGAATTTGCTCTGCAGTAGGTGCAGCAGAAATCGCAGCACGAACAGGAATATGCAGAATATCATCATCTTCGACACCTTCTACATCAGCTTCAGTACCTGCAATTGTAACAGTTGTAGGACGTTTTTCAACACCTTGCACAATGTTCCATAGTCCTTTTGCAACCAATACATGTCGCATCATATAAGCCCACAACGAGTAGTTGGTACCATCCAACTTATCCTCAACAGCCAACATATGAAATACATCACTGCTTTCAGCCATGACCCGTGACAAAAATACCTTGATGTAGAAAATCGACTGTATCTCAAAAAGTTGAATGGAACTGCCCAGATGAGTTTTGCTAAACCTGTAGCAGACTTTGAGATGCTTATACTAGCGAATCAAAATAGGTATACGCCTTTGGTAAAAAAAGACAAAGTAGCCTGTACAAGCATTGTGATAGTGCATTCGGAGGCCGAAACGAGCTCAGATACCAATTGTTGGAGAGGTGTAGATGATACCCTAGATGAAGCGGTGACCTTCTCTGATACCAATTGTTGGAGTTAGACGTCTACGGAAGCACGCGAACAACACAAGGAAGAAGAAGAAGCTTGGAGCATAACACACAATACTGAATGTATTACTCAAGAATGTACAAAGATAAGTAGCCCATTAGGGCAATAGGCGTATATACAAGCCGGGGGAAAAAAACCTCCTAAAGAGGGAAAAAAGTGCCCCGGAGGTCCTAAAGTATTCACACACATCACTACCTAAATATATCAATAGTAACAAACTTTGTGATAGTTTGTTTAGGTGTCTTCTTCATTTGGTTGAACTCATTCCAAAGATGATTCTTCTTTGCCTTTGTGCTAGGAGAAAAGAAAGTCTCTAGGGCGTCCCAAGTCCCTTGAGATGTCTTGCATCCTCTGATATGTGGTAATACAAAGTGAGAGATATATTTTAGTATGTACGACCTTGCTTGAGCATCCCTTCCACACCAAAGTGTGAGCTTATCTATCTCCTCTTTTGTAGGTCCTCCTTTGGATCTTGGAAGAGGCATAGCTTCATCAGTTTCTAAAATTCCATAAAGATTTCTACCTTGCAACTAGGCCTCCATTTTGATTTTCCAAGCCGCATAGTTGTGTCAATCAAGCTTCTCAATAACTGAGGGAAAGCCATCACCTATCTTGATCTAGCTCTCATACCACTGAAAGAACATGGAGAAGCTTGCAGGAGGTAGAAAAGTGAGTTGTGAAACGATGAAGTTTGGTCCAACCAACCAGCAGAAGACCAGACCTTGAGCTTATGGAAACTCAAATAGACCTTACAAGCATGCAATAAGTGCAATAAAATGCACTATGTACTTTGGAGCATCAAGGAGAAAGATTCAATACAAAATAGATAGGTTTGAACATTGACTAGCTCAAACAACTTACTATCTTTGGATGAGAGAATCAACTTCAAATGGTCATAGCAGCCAACATGATGAAAATTGGAAAATATCCTTTTGGAGGAGTAATACACATAGGGTTGAGTGTATGCAATGCACAATATTACAAGAAATAAGCAAAATATGCTTTTGGAATGAAGCTGACGCTCAACAGTGGTATCTCCTATTTTTCACGAATGCATAGAGATAGACCCCAATATAGAAAACCTAAGCTCCACAAAACCAAATGCTTTGGAAACTCATACACATAAACTAAACACTACTAGCTTTTCAATGAGTACTCATTCATCCAAATTTGAGCTCTATAGAGAGAGCAGTAGCCTTTGCAAACTTACTGTTCTTGAAGAAGATGATGCAGAGAAATGGGGCAAGACAATGATGGCCACAAGTGTATGTATATTGCTTCCATGTAATGTACAAGTGATTTGAAGTCTTTATATAGACTCTTGAGGTGTTCCATGACTTCTAAAAGTGGATTTTGAATTCAAATGAAGGTGGGATTAGTTGTTGGAGGGAATCAATTCACTTTCCTATAATCTAGGAAAAGTGAAGATCTAGTTTGATTTACTTTTAGGTGATTGATTGATTCATTCATTGCAACTCAACCACCTCAAATTCGTGGAATTTTAGCTCTCTTTTTCTACTTTTACATGTGTAAAGCTCTAGGCTTTTACAATGGCAAATGATCATAAACCATCTTTTAAAAAAAATACAATAAATGAGTACAAGTAAAAGAACTCTTCGACGAATATTCTTTTGACGTAATCCAAACGATAGCTTTTTGATGTAGATCAAATCCAACTCAAGCAATTTTCTAAGTAGAAAAGATATGAAAAGTGTTATCAATTTTCTAAGTGCTCTTACAACCAATATAAAAGTGATTGCAAGTAAGTTTTTGCATGAGCATGAAAACAATGTGTGCATGTTGAAAAAGGCATTATAAGGTTTGAGGCAAGCAACACATTGTTGGTACGATAATATATATGTCTACTTGTTGGCACATGGTTTTGAGAACAATCCAATTGAGAACCTTATATGTTAAGCATGCACATGATGTACTTCTAATAACTGTTGTATGTGTTGATGATATGTTGTTCACTGGTCCTACTGAGAACCATATTTTTGAACTTAAGTTTGATTTCCATGCCTCTTTTGAGTTTTCATATTTAAGGCATTTACGTCAATATTTGGGCATTCAATTATTTCAAGTTGATGGGGGAAGAATTTTGTGTCAAACAAAATACGTTCACACATTATTGCAATGCTTAGGCCTTAAAGATTGCAAATTTACCACTCCCATGGAAATAGGCCTACGATTGAGTCTTCATGATGTTGAAGAAGCATTTGATGTTGTTATGGACTAGCAAGCTTTTGGATGTTTGATTTATTTATGCATAAATTGATGTGATATTTAGTTTCTTGTCTCTCAAATGAGAAGGTTTATGAATTTTCTAGGTGTTCAGCATTGGCATGTAGTTAAGTGCATCTTTCACTACTTGAGTGGTACTCGAGTACTTGGATTGTTTTATCCCAAGGGTAGATCATTCTCGCTAGATTTACATGTTTTCTTTTACTCATAGTGGGTTGGTTTCTATGGCACTCATGTATCCACTAGTGTTTTTTCCTTCATGCTTGGTAGCTCATGCATATTTGAGTAAGAAGCAGTCTATTGTGGCCACTTCTTTCATAGCAATTGTTGAGTGTATCTGGCTCATATGTATTTTTTATTGATTTGGGCATTGGTCAATTTTTTTCCACCACCATCTTTACTGATAGTTAGAGTGCATTGGCAGTTGTGAGGAACCTTGTGTTCGATGCTCACACAAAGCACATTGAGGTGCTATCATTATGTCAAGGAGAGTTTCTCTACTAGAGAGATCAGTTTGGCTAATGTGCCCACACAAGATAATGTTGCAGACTTTTTCATAAAAGCTATGCATAGAGAGAAGTTTAAAGCTTTCTGCAAAGATTTAGGATTACTTCCTTTTGTGGATTGATTTCTTTCCACATAGCTTGGCACTTCCTTATTGTTGAGCCCATCAAAGTCATATTGGTCAAAGTCAATATGATCAACGACAACACAATCAAAGTCAAAGTGGTCAAAGTCAACATGGTCAAGGTCAAAGTCAACATGGTCAAGGTCAAAGTCAAGATGTTCAGGGTCAAAGGGTTCAAAGTTTGGTTGTCAAGGTGCACAGGTAGTGCACAATCAAATTGTTCACAAAGGTTATGTTTTTCTGAAAGGGGATGCAGGTTGCAGATTGTCTTTCTGTGATTTCTCTAAGGTTCAAAAGTGTTTTTAAAGTGTTTGGGAGGCTCATGTGAACCCTCCCTTAGGTATTATCTTAACCTAAGAGGAGTATGAACAACTCATGACCACAACCCAGTCTCAAAGCTTGAGGGTCACTTGCAAAGCAAGAAGAAGGAAGGTTATTCAAAGATCAACCAGTCCATTGTCATTGACATCATCAGTAAAGAATATGGCAGCCCAAGTAGATTTGGAAACTTTACTTTCTGGATTGAATATCAAATTTCCATCCTTCAGAGGATTAGCACAAGAAGACCTGGATGAGCACATTAGGAGATTCTTAGAAAATTATATAATCAGGGCAAGGACAACAGGTTGAGAAAGTGCATGGAAGAAGAAGAAGTGAGGGAAATCCTTAAATCCGCACATGAAGGAGCATGTGGTGGGCACCTTCGAGGACACATTATGAGTAAGAGAATCCTTGATGCTAGCTTATGGTGGCCTACATTATTCAGAGATGTAGAGGAATGGGGAAAAGCATGTGATGTCTGTTAGAGGTGTGGATCCAAGCCAAAAAAGCAGAGGCACAACCCATTGATTATTGCCACTTCTTGGCAACCATTTGAGAAGTGGGGGCTAGATTTTGTAGGGCCCATCTACCCTGTGTTAGTTCCAAAGAGAGAAAAGTAACTATTGATTGCAACTAACTATGCAACAAAGTGGGCTGAAGCTATTGCATCCCGTGATTGCATAGCACAAATAGTGGCTGATTTCCTTTATAGTAACATCATTTGTAGATTTGGATGTCCTCTTGAAATTTGTATAGACCAAGGTACTCATTTTGTGAACAAGGTCCTACATGAAATTTTTAACAGGTAAAAAATTCTACATAGGACCTCTTGTGCCTATTATCCAAGAGCTAATGGACAGGCAGAATCCACCAATAAGGTATTAATAGCCATGTTAAGGAAGGAATGTATGTTACAACCCACTTCTTGGGGCATAGCCTATCAAGCTACCCTACGGGCATACATATTAGCTACAGGATACTCTCCATTCCAATTGGTTTATGGGATATTGCCTATTGAACCCTTTGAATTTCTACATGGGTCACCAAAACTAGCATTCATGCAAGGAAAGAAAGATTATGGTGTCTCTCAGAGGCTTGAAGCACTGCACAAAGTGGAAGAGATATATCTATATGTTGCACCACAATTGCTAGAGACTCAAATGAAGAGGAAGGAGGTGCATGATCGGACTCTGTGGAACAATAATTTACAAACAACCATGTTAGTTCTTCTCCATAGACCTCAAATCCACACACAAGTAAGGGGAAAATGGCTTCCACATTGGGAAGGACCTTATAGAGTTAAGATGATGCTGAATTGGGGTGTAGTGGAGTTAGAGACTCTGAAAGGAGAGGTACTACCAATGGTCAATATATCTACGCTCAAGGCCTATCATCAGCACAAGTAAAGATTTCTGGATCACCTAGAACTTGCAAAATCTATCTAGATTGTACATAGCCTTCTCTTACCATATTTTTGCTTAAGTTTTGGTAGTTCTTATTCATTTTCATGCATGTTCCTTGAGTTTTTATGCAACTTGGAAGCCATTTCACAGCCCTTGGCATAAATAAATTTTTAAGAATTTTTTGGTAATTTTTAAAACATTTTTCAAAATTTTTTAAATTTTTTTATCTTTTTTAATATCATTTTTCATGATAAAATGGAGGAAAAAAGGAAGCTCTCTGTGGTTTTAAGTGGGATAAGCGGCCTAGAAATTTAAAGAATTTTTTGAGAATTTGTTTTTATTTGTTTGGATTTTTTTAATATTTTTTTGAATTTTATTTGTATTTTTTATCTATTTTTGATATTTTTGGAAAAAAAGAGCCCCTGGCAGCTAATTATCTTTTTTTATTATTTAAAAAAACCCCCTTTTTTTATTAATTTACCCCCCCTCACGGATGGCTTTTTTTCTTATTTTTATCTATTTCATTTTTTTATTTTTATTTTATTTATTTATTTACTTTATTTTATTTTTTATTTTTTCATTTTTATTTTCATTTTGCCAACCCCCACGAATGGCTCGACCAAAACAGAAAAATTTAATTTTTCCTGGTCCAATGCTTTTGGCTCTAGATTGTGCGTGGGATGGCCATTTTTTTCAAACTTGGGGTCATTTTCATGTCTTTTGGCACCTCTGACTCATTTTTTGACTGAGTTTTTCCAAATTCCTAACTTTTCTCTGATGTTTTGTCAAAACCCACATGCTTTGAGCACATTTATCACATGTTTTTCATTATGCACATGGTTCACATGGTTCACATGGTATATTCTCACTTTATTTTACCATAAGTTTCACATTTTTCATTATAAACCCTCTGTAGCTTTCCTGTTTTATCATTTTGGCCCTCTTGAAGCGCCTAACCCTACTCCATGCCCCTCCCTTTATCCGTCTAACCAGCCCCACCCCTTACTCCTCCTTACCCTCTCCACCTCAGACCTCTCAACCCTCCCTATACTTTCCTCCTACCCTCCATTCTCAATCATCTGCTCTTCAATGCAAAGTTCTTTTGGTTCTTCTCTAGTGCTTGTTCTTTACTGTTCCTGGTGGACTTGGTAGCTGCTCAAATGTCCATTTGAAGATTTTGCAGCACAGGAGTTTTGGTTGTTAGCTCTCCGGGATGGAGAGCCCATTAGGTGGTGGACAACTGTTGAGCCCATCAAAGTCATATCGATCAAAGTCATCATGGTCAAATTCAAAGGGTCAAAGTCAAAGTGGTCAAAGTCAACATGGTTGAGGTCAAAGTCAAGATGGTCAGGGTCAAAAGGTTCAAATTTCGGTTGTCAAGGTGCACAAGTAGTGCACAATCAAATTGTTCACAAAGGTTATGTTTTGCAGAAAGTGGATGCAAGTTGCAGATTGTCTTTCTGTGATTTCTCTAAGGTTCAAAAGTGTTTTTAAAGTGTTTGGAAGGATCAGATGAACCCTCCCTTAGGTATACATTTCAAGAATTGAAAGGCAAAATGTGAAATCATGTGAAGAGGAAGCGTACGCAAAAGTGAAAGTAAGGCCCCCCATTAAAATTTCTGTTTTAAGTGTAAAGTCACTACAGAACAAAATAGGGATTCGTTGGCTGCCCACATTAGGAGACAATCTTGGGACATCAAAGTGAGCACCAAGATATGCTATCAGTTAGGAGTGTATGTGAACCGACACTCAACTCTCAAGGCAATGCATTATTCTTGGTTAGACTAAGCAAGGTGAGCATAGTTTAAGACCTATAGTGAGTGCACGACGCAGAGAAGCAAGTGCAAAGTGTGCAAGAAGTGTGACTTAGGTGTGTACAGAGGAGTGCTAAAGAATGCAATCAAAGGTCACAAGGTCCCATTGAAGTTGTGTGTGCATCGACAGAAGGTGTCCATCCCTCCCCTATTGGAAGCTTGAGTGCAAGTTGTGCACAAGTGCAAGCTCTTAGAGAAGGTGGAGGTCTGGAGCAGAGGTCGATGGCAGAAAGAACCTTGGGTATTTTATAACTTTGTTGATTGTGCACTCTTTGGGATTTCACATTTCCTCATAAAAAAATTGGTATCTTTTCAAATATCCAAAACAAGATTAACGTTTTCACCCTTTAATTACATTAAAAAATAAAGATACTAACTCCTAGAGACTAAAATTCAATGATATACAATAAAACCATGCCCGTGTGAGCCTAGGGCTCACACTTGGCATTTCCCAATGGAGCACCCACATGGAGAGCATGTTGGCTAGAACTCATAGAATCCTCATGATCTTTCTTTATAGTCTCACGAACATTTGCATTATCAATCTCCATTGGAGCTAGACATCTATGTAATTTTGTTGCTACCTCTTCCATGTCTTAGTAGTTTGCACACTATCGTGATTCTAACAAATCTCTAGAAATTTGTGTTAATTTTTGAGTCGCTTGAATTTCTACCACTACAAGTATCCTTGGATCATCAATATGCAGAATAACTTTATGTTCAAATAGTTGGTTGAGCTTTGGCCTCTTGAGGTGGAGGTCTAGGGTTCAAACCCCGGGCTAGACATATAATGGCTTAGGCTAGTTAAACCAGTTGTAACCAAGTTGTCTCCTTGTCTAACCCCTGCTTTGTGGGATACGGGGGGTCCCACGAGTACTATGCCCATTCACTTGTACAGTTGCAATTTCAAAGTTAAAGCTCGGGGGAGTAGGCTTTAACTGAACCTCCATTTAAAAAAAAAATTGTACAACTTTTGACTATGCTATCACTATAGTATGCCCCAATGTATCTGTTTATTGCTGATGATTCAATAACTGGTTAGTGAAATCTTCAATTTTTTTATTTTTGTCTAGGTAACTGGCAGACTAGAATAATATCATCTCCTTATGAAAATTATTGACATCAAAAAATTGCTTAGCAGATTCTACTAAGTTTAAAATCTACAATTACATCTTGATCCAAAATTCTTCCAACTCTGACAACAAAGATATTCTTAAAACATCCAAGTCACCCTTGGCCAAATAATAACCATCAAACTCACGAAGAGATTTTTAAAACATCCAAGTCACCCTTGGCCAAATAATAACCATCAAACTCACTTTCATTTTTCAATTGTGCTAATTTTACTTGAAATGATGTCAAACCTTGCACTTGATCCTTCAATAAAACATTATCGATAAGCTTTGTCCTTAGTAATTGAACCTCATCTTTAGATTGCTAGACCCAAGACTCCTTACACTCTTTTATTTCTTTGAGCAATTACCTTCTATTTATTACCATTTGTTTAGCCATCACATAATATTTATGCTACCACTCCAATAGAAGAGCATTATTGTCCTCCAAATTCTACAACTTTTGTTGAGGTGCCAAGTGTTTTTATCAACTTAGCCATGTCCATCTATAGGGTAACAATTTTAATTTGTTTTTCTGAAAAAAGTTGAGAACTAGTATTTTGTACCTTTATCAATCCAAGTTCCTCTATTTCCAACATAACTACTAGTTTTCCATAAAATATGGGGTTTCCATGGGAGGTGCTTCAGTATAACTCATTTGTTTGTGTTTATTTGTAATAGAGGTTTCCTTAAGTGAATAGACGAATTACCTATTACCACTCTTTGATGAACTTGATTGATTTCTTGAAATTATTCCTACTGCACCATCTAACAAATCTTACTCCTTGGAGCGATATATTGAGATTTAATTCTTTTGTGTTGCTCTGTAGGCCCCTGAATCTACGTTTGGGTTGACAAATACTGCAAAGTCATATGATCTCAAGTAGAAGAATACAAAGCTAAAATGTAAATTCCAATCTTATCAAAACAATCTTTCCTTCTAGTTGGAAAAATTTCAGCATTCAGTTTATTGAATATAAGTGTAGCATAACCAACTTGTTTCCCTTTATCTATTGCATCAGCTAACACAAAATTCTCTTTAGATATATGCTCCAACTTAATTGGTAAACAAAATTTTTCTGAATTCAATTTCATTTGTTGAACAAGACCTTTATCTTTATGCCTGCCCAATACAACATATTGTCATGTTCCTACAGTATTCCAAAATTGCTTTCCATCATTAAGCTTGTTGCTTTCCCAAAGTTAGTCTACATGACATTAGTCAAACCAAAAACCTCTAAAAATAAAGTCTCTATTATATAAAACTTGCCGTATAAATGATTATCATTCGACTCTAACTATGCTAAAACCAATGCCAACAAATGCTACCTATTTCAATGCTTCCAAGGAAGTTGCATGAAGTCCAATAATCCTAAATGACTTAACCATTCCTCATTGAAATTATTTTCTATGATTAACTCATGCTAGAACTCCACAAACAAATAATACCTTCTTCCATATATGCAGATACAATTAGCTCTTCAAGTTCCTCATCTTCTTTGTCATCCATCGTTTGATTCTCCTACATGACTACCACTATTGAGTGTCATCTTAATGACATTCTCGTTGGTATCATAGCTCCTCATATCATTTGAAGTAAATATGGCTTCATGTAGATTTTGAAGAACAAAGTAGAAGCATGGATCTTGAAGAAACGGAGTGGATGTATCACTTTCAATGTCAACCAATGAGAGTTTCCAAAGCTAAGCAATGGGACCACAACTTGATGATGTATCTTCCATGAAACCTTGGTTCAAGGAGGCGCATTAGAATATTGGAGATGCAAATGAAACAAGAAAAAAGAAGAAGCATGAGTCTTATGTTGGGGTATTTCAAGTCCTTTCAACCAATCCTCTATGAAGAAAATCTACTTCATCCTTCTTTTACTTGCAAGTATTGTAGCTCTTCCAAGTACCTTATATTGTATGGCAATGATTGGGATGCACACATTTCATGCATATACACTCTTCATATAGTTTGGATAAGTAAATGAGAAATTACAAGCATGGGTATGGGCATCCCTAAAATCTTCATAGGAATAGATGCATAGTCAGGCATGCAAGTAAGTATGAAGATGCCCATGGAAGGACATTAGAGATCAATAAAGCAAAGTTTCCCAAGCTTGCAACGTCAAATGTGAATGGATATATAAGCCTCATCATACAAAAAAGTCAATGGATGGATGTAGTTGTGATGGAGGTAAGCACTATTTCCAATTGGCTCACTTTCGTATGCTTTCCTTGCCATTCTAGAATATTGCATTTAAAAAATGTAGTTAAAATTGAGTAGGTAAAGTCTTAATCCACATTGAATGGTGCATAGATTACTTCATCTAACTGATTCAGTAGAGGCATAATTGAATAGAAAAAGGATTCTTTATTAGCATGGAATGGAATCATCTCCTAAAGATAATAAGAAATTGAACATTAAAGTCTCATTATAGCATGACATGAATAGAGATTATGAGCATATGTTGGATGAAGTTCCAAGTGTGAATTCCATGCATGCTTTAAATAGGGGTTAAATTTTTGAACCTTTCATACCAAGCATCTTAGTTAAAGATGTATATGCTTTTGGCATACATTAAGTATGTGTATCAATTAATGGTATTTCACATGCATGGTTTTATGGGACAAGGGAGCAAGTTAACTAAATTTGAGGTTAAGCTAGGAAATTACTTTTCAATATGCAGTCAAAAGCATAAAAGCTTAGTGGTACACTGAGTTTATGTGACTCAATAACCATTAACTTTTATGCTTTTTATATGTTTTCATAGTCCAAAAGCCAATAAATCGTAATGTAGATGAAAATCTTAAGCTTCACATCCTATTTATGGAACTTCAAGTTCAATAAAACCCATGGCATGCATGATCAATAAGGCCAAGGACTTAGGCTAGAATTCAAGCAATGTTTCTCTTCTTATTAGCCATTAGTGGTAATAAGAAGACAAATACCTATATAAGACCCTACACATAGGGATGTTAATCTTTCATAGTCATGGAAGATGTCAATAGATTGATTGTTGAGGACAATGATCAACCAAAGGGTGAAGAAGATGTGATTAAGCTATAGTTTAATGTAAAAATCACTCACTTAAAGAATCTCAATGGATTCATAAAACATCACTAACTCCACACTATGATCATTTGATTTCTTCATATCATTCACAGTCACATTAAATTCGAGTTTTCCAATTCCATGCATGTGTTTTTACATGGAACATGCTTATGATTGTTTAGTGATGGGACATGTGATTGGCCATCCATGTCTATTTTATTCTTATCAACTAAGGTCAGTTGCTCGTCAATTGGGAGGCATGTTATACTTTATGGAATAATGGAACGTTATATGGATTTTAATGCCTTGAGGTTTTTAATGTGATTTGTGTTTTGATTTAGCAAGTGCAGAATCATGAGGGTGTGAATGCATGTGGAGTTATTCAGATATTTTTGAAGATATTTTGAAGAATATTTAGAAGATAGTATTTTAGTTATTTTTGTAAAAATAATAGATCGCTTTAGAACGTGACGTTTTTGTAAAAATAGTAGATTGCTTAGAAACCGATGATTTTGTAAATAAAGCAGATTTTCGTAAACACACACTTTTCGAAGCATCACCCTCATGTATCTTCTATTCAAGATGTAATGAAAAATACCTATAAATACACATGCTCTGATAGATTCGTCCATCAGAGTATGTGGGGGCAGATTGTACCCAATACGTTGTCAATCCTCTTTTCTCTTTCTATTATGTTTATACTTTTGTGAGATCTTGTTTCTATACTATCCTTTGTGTACGTGCGCCTACAAGATCCAATCAACATAATTTTTATAATGAGCAATTCCAGAGTAAGAACTAAAGTTATCTACACCAAGGTGAGAGTATAAACTATATAGTATGGGATTTCTAGGTCTACACCATCACTTAAGTGGATTCGGTGGTATGGGATACCAAATTTAAGGATAATGGAAGCTTGAACTTAGGGAAATTTGATGAATTTTTCAATCAATTTTGATGAAAAAAGGACTGAGCACAAATAAATTTGCAATCGGGTTTATACTTAGGAAATTGAATGAGTATAAAATTTCTTAAAAGATTACAATTTTTTGAGACAAAAAATCTTTAAAAGGGGGAAGAAAGGTATCATTGATGTGATACTTTTTAGCAATAGATATACGCTTGATTATTATATGAAATTTGAGTACGATTGATATCAAGTACCTGAGTGTGTTTGAAATTTAAACTCAAACAAAGTAAGAACCAAATATGCAAGAGTGGAACTCATGAAGGAATTCCAATTTGATGGTTACCAAAGTATAAGCTAGTCCAAGACTTGTCACATATCCATAGCAAGGTACTTGTGAATGGATGAGATGGATTAGTAAAGCTTGGATAGGTAAGGATAAGAACTTGCTTAAGTCAAAGGGATGACATATAATTCTTGATCCTTAGAAAAGGTTCCACGAACAGCAACAAGATTATTAAAGACTTAAGCAAAATGTAATCTGAAAGGTATGAGTTAAAGATCCCAAAAAGAGCCTCATGCATAAATATCTAGGAAGAAGACGGGATCTAAAGAAGAAAAGACTTGTTCTTATCTCAAGGATAATGATCAACCAAAGAAATCTTTGAGATATAAGGTTAATTAGCATGAGAATTAGAAACCCTAGTATCTTCTCTCATGAATATGATGCCAAGGAATTCCATGATGGAATTTAGAATCATAGAAAATGAATAGAGAACAATGAGAGGACAAAGAAGGTGGGAAGATAAAGGTTGTAGTGCCACAAATTGGACAAAGGATGCAGTGGTATGGGACAATGGGAATTGAATCCCTTGGAGAATTTTCTCTAATGGTGAGATAGGAGATAGACTCAAGAACAAATGGGAAACATTGGAATAAGTCCTAAAGATACAAGGATTGAAAGTAAGGTCTTAGGTTCATTATGAGGTGTACAGGTGTACCTCCTTGAACCAGTTAAATACATTTGCTTGTATTTACAATAGATTAAATAGAGTAAAATGATATTTACCTTAGAAAAGAATATCCTTTATCCCCTTAGGAAGATGCATTCTTTTTTATTGAATGCATAGCCTACTTTAAATGGTATTTATATGAATAAGAGGATAAGAATTTTAGGGTTTTTTGTAAATTAAACTCCAAAAGTGAGGATCTTGCTAAAATTGAAGCATAAAGCCTTGAATGATAGAATAATATCTAAAATATCATTCTTTGAATCTTTGGATGATGAGAACAAGCGATTAAAGAATGTTCGTTAAGTTCCAACAAGGGTTTGGGATATAATACCAAGAAAGAGGTATTTTATTCTTGCAAGACATTGGAACTAAAAGAAAAGGAAACTTGAATCATTTAACTCAATTGAATAGATATAAGATTTACCAAGAAGGTGTCTTGATGGCTTGATAAGTATTGTTTCTCAATTAATTGGAGGATTTGAAGGAATTGGTTAAGTAAGAAATGATTTGTTCGTGTTCGCAAATCATTGGTGACCTTTAAGGTTAGCATATTTAACTATATATGATATGAATCATAATTGGTTCAAGATAGTACTAGTGCTCTTTGGAAGAACCTAATCAGCTAAGATGAACAAGGAACTTGGGTAGAGATCTAGAATCATAGTCTAGCAAGTAATTCCAATTTCTAAATTGTATCGAGGAAGTCTTGAAGATAAAAGAATTTTTTTCAAAAGCATTGAGCCATGTAAGAACAAGGATATGTTATGAGGGTTAATCTAGGGAAAATCAAGGGTGATCAAGTTGAAAATGCTAGAGAGGTGTTGCAAGCTTCTATCTCATATACAAGTTCTTTTTGGGCAACTATATGGGTAGGCGGAATGTAAGAAAGATTGCAATGGTGCATCAACTATTGCATGAGTCTACTTTATCCCATAATCAAGGCAAACTGAGGCAAATTAAAACTATATAGAGTATGCAAGTTGGTATCCATCTTCTTTTGAGCAAGATAGTTATTCATATTTGTGGTTGTGTGGCCCATTCAAGGGTGCTTGTATATCCACCCATTAGCCATTTGAGAGGCCTCCCTCATCTTAGGAGGCCGTCCTAAAAGCATACCTACATGTCTGCCTTTTGATCAACACTCACAAACTTTTTAATCAAAGAGCAAAGAGAGATTTTGCCTCGAAATGTCTCAAAATATTTCAAACTACATGACATGTGATAAAGGGTCTCAAACTACATGACATATGAAAAAGTGTCTCCATAAAGAGTAAATAAAAATCAACTAATGTATAGGCCAACATAGCTTTGAGATACCAATGCAAAATAATTAATACAACTTTACATGATGATCCTACAAAGCCAGATCCATAGGTTATGCATGATCAAATGTAATTGTGTACTTTGAACAATAAATTACATGGGTACAATTGCTTCCAATCCATACATGAAGCATTGAGACAAGCTAAAGAGGAGGCCTTAAAGAAATCCAGAGAAATGGTTGGTACCTCTGCTCAAGTTGCCTAGGAGAAACAATCTCGACAAGAGGAAGAGGTGGTACATATTGAGATAGAGAAATGGCAATAAGTGGCTCAAGTTGAGGTTGAGAAACATCAACATGAGGATGAGGAGGGACTCACTAGATGACAATAAGAAGAAAGTTGGCAACAAAAAGAATTGCTATAGGAAGAAGCTCGCCAACAGGAAGAAATCAATCAAAGACAAGTGGACACAGACTGCGAGACTGCATACATAAGTTGGACTATTACTGATCAGTAGTCCTAGAATAAGCAAAGCTAGGAACAATATAAAAAAGTTCTAGTTTACTTCCCATCTTTTAATGACTAGATTAATGATCCCTGGTGTACTAAGCAAGGAAGAGTTCAACTACCCACACTAGTCTGTTCATCCCATATTTACCCATGGTTCATGAAGGATTACCAGATGACAACTAGGAGTGTAGAAGATGTTGTAGGGATGCTCACCATTTGCTCCCTATAATTGTAGAGAAAAAAACAAAGAAATAAGTTATGTTTGCTAAGAATGATCAACTCAAAGAGAGAATACAAGAGCTTGAAGGTACTCTAGCGAGACAAGCCAAAATTTATATTGAACAGGTATAGGAAATGTAATGGGCCATTTTTCAATTTAGAAGCTCCACTGGAAGCTAGTGAAGAATAACAAAATAATCTTGTGAGATTAGTTACATGATGAAAGGACTAGATGAGAGGAATTCAAGTAGACAATATTTGCATAATACCACAAATAAGCTATAGAATGAGAAAGAAAGTTTAAATGCATAATTGTTTTTCCTTAATTGATAACTTGTAGAGTGCTATAGCTAAATTAAATAATATTCTAGAGTTAGAACAACAACTGTAGGATGGAAAGTAGATAGTTGTAAAAAAGAGTACGATTTTGGAAGATAAGGAAGTTCAAATAATGGAATAGTTCACAATTCAGATTGAGTTGAGACAACTGATCAAAGCGAAGGATGAGGACCTAGTGCAGAAAGAAGAACAATCTCAATTGCTATGGATTTAGCTTGCAGAAGCTGCCAAGGCTAGTAAAAACTTTCTTGAAGTTTTATCCTCAGATTATGCAGAGGCTAAGGTTGTTACACTTATGTGTTCCTCGTGTAGCTTTGATGTGAACCTTTTCCCTATACATGGGCACTTTTTACTCTAGTGCTGGCTAGAGGTTTTTTCCGCATGTTACCACATACTTGATACTCTCATATGTGGTGGTACTTTGTACTTAGGGATATTATTTAGCTCTTACTTCAGTTCAGTTCATCGATCAATAGAGAGAGCTATTCCAGCCATCGTCTTCTCCGTGTGTCTTGCTGCGTTTGTGCTCTTTGTGTGTGCTTCTCGTGTGTCTCTCGCACTTCTACACACACCCAACAGTGGTATCAGAGCAGGTTCAGCTTCTTCTCAAGTTTCGGTTTTTCGCGTCGTGGCGCGCGCGCACTTTAATAGTGCAAATCGACTTCAGAGCATAGAAGTGTGTATTTCAACAGCCCGAAAACATTTCCAGCAGGTGCGCTGGGGTTCTACCCCCATTTCGAAGCTATTCGTGCAGTCAGAATCACCATCAGAGTGACAATTTGTGAGCTGAAATTTCAGCACTCATTTTAGTTTTCGCCGAAGTGAAGATTTTGTCACATTCTTGTTCCTTAGTGAAATGGCGGGCAGCAATGACTTGTTTGGCATGCTTCAAGCTGAAGATAAGCTTGATGGGACCAACTATCCGATGTGGTCTTACATGATGAAGCACGTTCTTGTTGCAAAACAACTTTGGAACATAGTGGCAGATGTAGATCGAAGACCGGCAGGTGCTTCTACTTCACAGTCTATTGTCACAGATGGAGCTTCTTCTTCGAGTACTGTGGTTTCTCCTTCTCCACCTACACAGGAAAAACTTAGATGGGATGGAAAAGATGCTCAAGCTCATGCTTTGATTGTGCTTTCAGTGAAGCATCATATAGTTCCACACATTCGGTCATGTTCTACATCACGACAGGCATGGGACACTCTTGCTTCTTTGTATGCCGTGCGTAATGAAGCACGTGTTGCATACTTGAGGAAGCAACTTGAGGATGTATGTATGGCTGAAAATGAGTGTGACACACGCATCAAGGACTTGAAAGAGCAATTGGAAAACATAGATGAGATCATTCCAGATGCATCACTCATTTCTACATTGTTGAAAGGATTACCGGAATCCTTTCAAAGCTTTGCTACTACACTCCGTTTGGTTGCAAAAGGAAATCCTAATATGTATGCATTTGATGAGGTTGTGTCTCTTCTTTTTCAAGAAGAGCAATCTAGAGTGAATAGGAGTGGTTTGATTCAGGGAACGCAAGCACTTGCTATCTCACAAAAGGGGAAAAGCAAGTATGGTTCAGCTTTTGGTTCATCAAAACCAAAGCCTCAAGCTTCCTCTTCCACTCATTCCTCTAATGATGTTGATTTGCAAAAGAAGAAGAGATGCAAATATTGCCGGAAGGCTGGTCATACTATTGATGAGTGTAGAAAGCTTGCTAAACGCAATGAAAAGAAGAAGGAATCCGGCATGTCTATTGCTGAAAATTCAGCAAATGCAAAGAATGATGAAGCTAACATGGCTCAAGATTTTTGGGCATGTGTTGTTACATGTCATTATGATGCTTCTTTACATTCTAAATGCATGGTTGTGAGTGAGGCTGATTCGGATTGGTTCTTTGATAGTGGTGCTTCAAAGCACATAACATCATGCAAAAGATTTTTTGCCTCTTTGAAAGATGCACCTAAAGGAGGACATGTGGTGTGTGCAAACAATGTCTCTTATCCTATCATTGGAGTAGGAGAAATTGAGCTTACGGCTGCAAATGGAGGTGTGATTCTCTTGAAAAATGCATTGTATGTGCCCGGTATCAAGAAGAACTTAATTTCAGTTCCGTTGATTGCCAAAGCTGGACTTCATGTACACTTTGTTGATGATAAGTGTATGGTTCATGATTTCAGCAATGGCGATGTTATCGTGATGTCCGGTACATTATGTGATGGTTTGTATCGCATGGATACATATAAGAGGGCTGCCTCGAATGCCTTGGTTGCTCATACTTCTTCCATGGCTGAAATGGAGCTTTGGCATGCTCGTTTTGGTCATTTAAACTTCAATAGTTTGCTCTACTTGCAAAAGAAGGACATGGTTATTGGCTTGCCTACACTTGATTCCATTGAAAAGCATGCATGTGAAGGTTGCATTCTTGGAAAAATGCATCGTGCTTCTTTTCCAAAAGATAGTCACACACACACTACAAGAAAATTGCAACTTGTTCATAGTGATGTATGTGGTCCCGTCAAGACTCCATCTTTTGGGAAGCATGTATATTTTGTTACCTTCATTGATGATGCTACTCGTCATACATGGGTGTATCCTATGAAAGCAAAGAATGAGGTATTTTCTTGTTTCAAAGCATTTTTAGCTATGGCTGAAAATTTTTCTTCACAAAAGCTTTTGACTCTACGCACGGATCGTGGTGGTGAATACATGTCACATGAGTTTAATGCTTTTCTTCATGAAAGAGGTATTTCACACCAATGTACGGTGCCATATACACCTCAACAAAATGGTGTTGCCGAGCGTAAAAATAGAACTAACTTGAAATGGCACGATGTATGGTTAAAGGAAAGCATCTTCCTCATAAATTTTGGATGGAAGCGGTCATGTGTGCAAATTATGTGTTGAATCGCTACCCTACAAAAGCATTGAGAGTCATCACTCCTTATGAGGCTTGGAATGGTCATAAGCCTATGGTTAGTCATATGCGTGTGTTTGGTTGTTTGGCATATGCTCTTGTGCCATCACAACAACGTCACAAACTTGATGACAAGGCAAAGAAATGTATATTTGTTGGTTATAGTGCTGAAAGTAAGGGATATCGGTTGTACCATCCAGTTATTGTGAGTCGAGATGTGGTATTTGCTCAAAATTCAGTTTTCCCTCTACTTGAATGCAAAAAACTACCAACAGTTAGCTCACAAGATGTGTTCAATACACTCATGCCTTTGTTCCAAAATGGTGCGCTTGACTATGGCCATGTAGACCAGCCAACTGAGGTTCAAAGGGCTGAAAAATTCCAGCCAAATAGGGCTGAAAATGCAGAGAATTTCCAGCCAAACATGGCTGAAAAAATTCAGCCAAAAATTGCCAAAACTATTGGAAATTTTCAGCCACATATGGCTGAACATTTGCGTCCAAATATGGCTGAAACTGAGCACGAAATTCAGCCCACGCATGATGTACATATTGAAGATGTTTTACATAATGAACGCATGTCTATCAAGAGTGCACAATCTATGTCAAAGTGGCTGAAACAAACTTTGCAGGACAGCAAATTGAGTGCACCTTTACTTGGTAGAACAAGATCAAGCTCTCACCATGCATCAAGTAATTTTGTAGATTATTCTCTTATTGCTACAGCATGTAATGAAGAGCCACTTTCTTTTGAAGATGCATGTGACGATCCACAATGGATGAGTGCTATGCAATCAAAAATGGATTCCATACATAGGAATGGTACTTGGGAGTTATGTGAATTGCCAAAAGGAAAGAATGCCATTGGTACAAAGTGGGTTTATAAGATTAAGAGAAAATCTGATGGTAGCATTGATCGCTACAAATCTAGATTGGTTGCCAAAGGATATGCGCAACAATATGGCATTGACTATGAGGAAACTTTTGCACCTACTTCATGCATGACTACCATTCGTACCGTGGTTGCATTGGCTGCCCATCGAGGTTGGAAAGTGCATCAATTGGACATAAAAACAGCCTTCTTGAATGGAGATTTGCAAGAAGAGGTCTATGTGAAGCAACCTCCTGGATTTGCTATGAAAGGGAAAGAGCATATGGTTTGTCGCTTGCATAAAGCTTTGTATGGTCTCAAGCAAGCTCCACGTGCATGGTATGACAAAATACATAAGCACTTGATTGCTCTTGGCTTCACATGTAGTCTGATTGAAAGCATACTCTATGTACGCAAAAATGGGGCTGATCTTATAGTGCTTTTTCTTTATGTTGATGACATACTCTTGACTGCGTCATGTGATGCAAAACTTGACATTCTTATGGCTGATTTGCAACATACTTTTGATGTCACTTATCTTGGTCTTTTGAGCTACTATCTTGGCATCCAGTTTGTATCCGTTGAGGGGGGAGTTGTTATGCATCAAGCAAAGTATGTTGAAAAACTACTTCAGCGTTTTGACTTTGAGGATTGCAAGCCAGTTTCCACACCAGTTGAGACAGGATTTAGATTCTCAGTTGAGGATTCCAGTGATGCATTTGACACTTTTCTTTATCAGCAGGCTGTGGGATGTCTTATATATGCATGCAACACAAGGCCGGATATACAGTATGCAGTTTCCCAGTTGAGTCGATTCATGCATAGCCCTGGCACTAAGCATTGGCAAGCAGTGAAACGTGTGTTTAGATATCTTCGAGGCACTTTGAGCTTAGGTCTCTTTTATGGCAGAGATGTTCAGCCATGCTTGCATGCTTTTACAGATAGTGATTGGGCTGGTTGTTATGATACTCGCGTGTCCACTAGTGGTAATTGCTTTTTCCTTGGAGACTCATGTATATCTTGGTTGAGTAAGAAGCAACCTACAGTGGCGACATCGAGTTGTGAAGCTGAGTACAGGGCAGTTTTCACAGCTACAAGGGAGTGTATATGGCTGAGACGCCTATTGATGGATCTTTGCATGGAGATTGATGCTGCTATGCATATTCTCACAGATAGTCAGAGTGCTTTGGCTGTTGCACGAAACCCAGTGTTTCATGCACGGACCAAACATATTGAGGTGCATTATCACTATGTGAGAGAGCGCCTTCATGCAGGAGATATTGATTTGGTATATGTGCCTACACAAGATAATGTGGCAGACATATTCACCAAAGCTCTTCCACGGGAAAAGTTTGAAGCTTTTCGCAAAGCTTTAGGCTTATTACCTTGTGGGGGCTGATCTGTCACTCCCTGTATGTGTTCACATCATTCGCTCCAGTGGGTTTGTTACACTTATGTGTTCCTCGTGTAGCTTTGATGTGAACCTTTTCCCTATACATGGGCACTTTTTACTCTAGTGCCAGCTAGAGGTTTTTTCCCCATGTTACCACATACTTGATACTCTCATATGTGGTGGTACTTTGTACTTAGGGATATTATTTAGCTCTTACTTCAGTTCAGTTCATCGATCAATAGAGAGAGTTATTCCAGCCATCGTCTTCTCCGTGTGTCTTGCTGCGTTTGTGCTCTTTGTGTGTGCTTCTCGTGTGTCTCTCGCACTTCTACACACACCCAACAAAGGTGGCAGAAGCAACTATGAAGGCATAGTGGGGCATAGTGGGGAAGTGCTAACTGTTTGGAATAGGAGTTCCAGTCTGTGTTTGAGGAAGTTGCCTCTCAACTCAGATCTATTTTTGAAAAATTCCTTTATGACTTGGATAGGGTCATGCATCCGCCTTCAAAAAGGGACCCTTATGTAAATTATGTATTCAAGGTAAAGTACCAAAATATAAACCGTTAGGAATTCCAAAGAAGAGAAACTGCCCTCTCTTCTTTTCTTGTAGAACTGTTTCTCCTTCGTACTAGCATAAAAGATAGAGATTTTTCCTTAATTCTAGAGTGACTTTAGCATTCCAGGATACTAATGTAAGTCCTGATGTCTTGAAATCATATTCCCTTAATGCAAATTGTATTTTTCCAGTGCCTATGCTATCATTCAATCTTACTATGAAATTTCCTTTTTGAAGTTATTTGTGTACTATACAGGATGTATGTTAGCTAGGTATTGAAGTATGTAATCAAACATCTAGTCTTTGCAAGGTGGGAATAAAAACATGTGGTACTGTTATATAAGAAAACCCCCATTCATCAAACTCTAGTTTGCTCAAGGAGGTACATTTATAACAAACAATGGCAAAAATAATCTCCAAATTACTCCTAGGAAGGTCTCTATGCTTGTTGCAATCAATTCAACAAATTCCAAAATTGTTGTTCACAATCCTCCACTAGCAAATCATCATGGTTAATCTTTTTGATTTTTTGCAAAACATTTTTAGGGGTTTTTTCTATCCTAAATCTTGATAAAAACTTGTCTTTCAAACTTTCATGATCGTTAAAAATAGCCACATCATATTGCATGTATCAATCAATAGCTTTATCCCACAAAGTCACTACAAAATGTTCCTTTTTAATATTGTGAGCATATAAATTTTTAAAGCCACAAGCATTCCATCGTGTTTGAAACTAATCCACATTACTATGTGCGTCTTCATTCTTTTTCCCATTGAATTTAGATGCCCCCACTTTGGGATTCATCAATGATGGTGGATTGGCCATCCCTTTTATAGGGGGTCTAATATGCCCCTACAAAGGATGAAAAGAAGACCATATATGTGTTACCAAGAGAACTACAATTGCCTTTGGCTATTAAAACCTGTTGTCATGCCTGCACCCCTGCCCATTGAGTAGACACCTGGTCAAGGCCTATGAGAGTCAACTCTTCTTCTTTCGGGCCAAAGTCTCATCACTCCTCATTACTCTCCCTACTAGTGTCCTTTGTTGGTAATAATTGTACAATTGGCACACCCATTGCAATATTGAAAACCTCCTCTTCAAAATCCCCTACCTCCTATTAGTCACCTTGTCTAACCAATGCCCCATCAAGGTTTTGTAGATCACCTAGCAACAACTTTGCTTGAAGCTCCCTCGAGTAATGCACTGAACAATTGGAATGCCCCACCCCTGATATATAATGTAGAACCTACATACTTATGAAAATAAGATTCCCAAATGTGTAAGGGAATAGATTATACACAATTATGCTAGGTTTATTGGATAGTGCACTCTCCCCAATTTTAATCACCCCTACTACATATTATTAAGGGTTCAGTTTACTGATAATATAGTAATTGACCATTCATTAGGTTGCTTATTACATATCAATGTCGAAACATCCCTGGTTGTTAGACAACAAGCAACATGCTTCACACATTTTCATCACATACTAAGAAAACTTCACAAGTAGAATAGTGCACCAATCAACTGTATTTCACCACAGTCAATCTTAAACTTTAGTGCACGATAGATATGAATAAGGAACACCCTTTATTATCAATTCAGTCGTACATTGTAATAGATCAAAGACCAATTCATAGATACAAAGCACATGTGCTCCTTATAGCATCATATCATGATGTGATCTTCTAGCATCATATCATGACAATCAACAAATTCTCTTTTTCTCGATTTTTCCTAGGCACAATTTCCTAACTATTTCTTTTTCAAAATTTTGATGCCTTTTCAAATCCCCAAAAGAATTCACCCTTTAATTACATTAAAGGATAAAGATACCAACTCCTAGAGACTAACCTTAAACAATATATAATAGAACAATGTTCTTGTGAATCTAGGGCTGACACTGGTCCAAGTCACACCCATAATGAAGCCTTTCACATGCCCATACAAGCATTTTTATAGAACTTCCCAAGATTCTAAAGACATTTCAAGAAGTTGTCACACATATTGCAAAAACACTCAAGATTCTATCCTATGCCATGACGAAGATATCATTTGAAGTTTTTTGCAAGAACAACAAGAGAATATGAGATCAAAGCTCTGTCTGAATTACCATATCCTCCAAACACTTTGAGAAGGAATATTGTCCTCTCATTACATGCTACACATGATTGAATATGTTGATCACCTAACTACTATTCCTGATCTAAATATAAAAATGCTAAAGAAGATCATCAACCTAACTCAAGTATGTATCACAACTTTTGAAAATCTATAGTTAGTCGAGATGGAGGTAGTAGGATCTCAAATAGGGCCCGAAAGCATGGTATTCAACTTATCAATGGCACCTAGTGAGGAATGGCTCTATGCTTGCTACTCATGGGTCTAGTTCCTGCCATATCATCATATGCAGAAACTCGAAGAAGCCTTTACAATAGGATTCTTCAAGCAGGGATCAACGATGTTCTCTCTAAAGCCTTGGGTGTGCATAGAATGCATAACAACAAACATGTTGGAGTTTGAGGTCTGCAAAAGCACATGAACAACACAAGGAAGAAGAAGAAGCTTGGATCACAACACAATATTGAATGAATTGCCAAGTGAATGTACAAAGGTAAGTGAACTATCAAGGTTATAGGCATATATACAAGTCAGGGGGGGAAACCTCCCAAAGAGGGAAAGAAGGTGGTCCTAAGACTGTTTACACACATCACCACTAAAATATATCAACAAATTCCCCCTAGGAGTGATGCAATAAAAAAGGATCTAGCACTCATGTATAAGGAAGTTCCAAGTTATGTGGAAAGAGATCAATCCACAAAAGGAAGTAAGCCCAAAGCTTTGCGAAAAGCTTCAAACTTCTCCCTAGGTAGGCCCTTTGTGAAAAGGTTTGCAATGTTAGCCTATGTTTGCACATATGCCAAACTAATCTCTCCAACAGAGAACCTCTCTCTGACATAATGATAATGCACCTCAATGTGCTTTGTGCAAGCATGGAACACAAGGCAAAACAAGCTCAAATCAAAATTTTCATGCCAGAAAGCTAAGCAGTTTTGAACTCCTAATCACCATGAGTATGCTCACCATTTTTTGTGTAATTTTGAGAATGTGACTGGAGGGGTGTTGATGACGCCCTAGGTGAAGCGGCGACCTGCTCTGATACCAATTGTTGGATTTTGAGGTCTGTGGAAGCACGCAAACAACATAATGAAGAAGAAGAAGCTTGGAGCACAACACAACACTAAATGAATTACCAAGTGAATGTGCAAGGATAAGTGACCCATTAGGGTAATAACCGTATATACAAGCCAGGGGAAAGAAACCTCCTAAAGAGGGAAAAAAGTGCCCTGACGGTCCTAAAAGTGTTCACACACATCACTACCAAAATATATCAACAATATACACTTCACTTGAAGAAGAAACGAAAGTAGGTGGTGCAAAATCGCTACCTTTATCGGAGTCTGTTAATGAATACTTGGGAGATGTGATAAGTGAAGCAGCCAAAGCTCTTCAAATAAAGGACAATGAATAAAACCTTTGGAACCTACTATTATGAAAAGCTTCTTCCTAGAGTATAGCATCCACCAGAGAGTGAGTGAGTACATATCCACCCATCCAACTCCACTCATATTTGTGCCAAATGTCCAAGGGGTGCATGTCTTAATATTCATCCATGTGTCCTTCTAGGTGTCCTTCATGTGGACACTTTCCAAAGAGAATCACATGGCTTCTATTTTAGTTGAAGCCTTCCCTTCACGTATGAGTCAAGATATCACATGGGAGAAGCTTCTCCCAAGACTAAGGTTCCTTTACCTTAGAGTAATTATTCCTAAGATAACACCCCTTCAATTGAGACTTCAATTAAAATAAATCATCAAGGGTTAAAACCAAGAAGCATAGGTTCCTACTTCAAGGGTCTAACCCATTAAATTAAACCAAGGGTACCCCAAGATAAATACCAATATTTGAGGGTCTAGCCCAAGGTTTATACAATATTCTTCCCCCCTTTAACATTTTGGTCCTCAAAAATGTGCATTGGTATAATATGTGGAGTATTCCCCCATGCACCATGATTCGGTTCATTGATCATGGACTCACTTTCAAAAGATGTTTTCCTTGTTTCTAACTGATAGTTGGAAAAGAGGGAAATCTTTTGTTTATGGAACTTACTTGTTCCCAAGTGGCACTTTCTTCTGTTCTGTCCCTCCATTTAACTAGGCACTCTTTATATAGATGATGTCTTGTGTTTTTATCTCGAGTGCGTAGTATCTTTTATGGTACATGAGGAATCTTATGAAGGGAGATTGGTTGAATTATTGTATAGGAAGATACAAGATTTTCTTGTTCAGCCAGTTTCCTTTTTTATCTACTTTCATGAAATACTGGGTGAAGTAAACAATCAACAATCACCTAGAAGTTCTAATTCATAAGCCAAAGTCCCTATTCTTTTGAGAACCTTGAAAGGGCCATAGAACCTTGGAAAGAGTTTAGGATAGGGTCCTAATTTCAATGTTTCAAATTTCTCAAGAACTTAAGATATACTAGTTCTCCAACGTGAAAGGAAATATCTCGCCTTTTAGGGTCACTAAATGATTTTTCTCTATCATGGGCTTTCCTCAGGTTTTCCTTAGCTATTCTTAGCTTAAAGTTCATGTCTTCTAAGAAATCTTTAGTTGCTTTGCATATGGTGCTCTTGGTTTGAACCGATACATTAGCATGAAAGGACTATATTTAGTTGCAGAGTGTTTTGCACTATTGTAAGCAAACTCTAGTAACGGTAAATAGTCTTCCTAGTTAGTTTGGATAGAAAATACATATGTTTGTAACATATCTTCATTCGATTGACCCTTTTCAGTTTGACCATCCATTTATGGATGTTTTGCAATACTCCTGTTTAGCTTGGTTTCCAACCTACTAAACACAGGTCTCCAAAAATGACTAGTAAATTTTCTATCTTTATGAGATACTATGTCTTGAGGTAGTCCATAGAGTTTGTATAGTTGTTCTATGAACATTTTAGCTAATTCTAGAGTTTTTACTGTAGTATGAGTAGGTATGAAATGAGCCATTTTGGTCAATCATTCAACTATGACCCAAACAACCTCATGGCATTTTTGGGTTCGTGGTAAGCCCATAATGAAGTCCATGGAAATACTTTCCCATTTTCCATTGGGAATTTCCAAGAGATGTAACAAAAACCTATCTTAAACTTTTCGCCTTTGTTCACTTGGCACTTGGTACATCTAAGTACATAATTATGTACATCTTTATGTACACTTGGCTAATAAAATTTTCTTTTGATTAATTCATAAGTTTTGTTGATTCCAGGATGTCCAGCACTTGGGGCATCATGACATTCAAACAAAACTCTTTTCCTAATCCATGTAACTTTTTATAAATATTCGCTTCTTATCTTTCCTGTTGCCCTATTTCACGAAGACCCCAAATTGTAATATAACTGTCCACCACCTTCCTATGGTGCATAATCTACTTCTTTTCTAGGTATGTCTAACAACATATTGCTAGCATAAAAATCCCCCATTGGATACTTTGGAATCAACTAGAAATGAAAAAATGTTGTTCCTAATACCAAAGGAAAAATAGACGAGAATAAACCGAGTACTTCCTTGACTATTTTTGAAAGTTGCTTCCAGTTGTAGGTCGTTTTGGGCCACCTTGGACGATTCACTATTCCACGGATTTCTTCGCAATTCAAAGTTGAAGAGTTATGGTCCTTCTTTCATCCACCAACACTCCAAATCTTCACACTCTTTTATTGAAAGAATAGAGTGGGCACCAAGTAGACGAAGTCCTTCTTTAAACCTCCTTTTGAAACAAGTCTCTTGTATGGATTGAATTGAATGAGTTTCTTCTTGCACTTCGGCTAAAGTTCCCTCTATTGACTTCAAGATTGAGACAATATATCTTGAGGAATATCTTAGGCAATGTTCTTCTTTTTGACCTTCTAATGTCCTTCGAAAATTATCTTTGCATTGCACTCAAGTTAGCTTCATGTGTGCAAAGGATAAAATTTCATGCGAAGGTAGTGGATGCTTCTTGTATTATCCCATAAGTTGGGGGCAATCGCCTGCAGATGGGTATAAATAGAGATGGCACATGCTTATTTGCTTAGCTCCAAAGAGGAGGAGCAAGATTGCTCATGGCGGGCTGGTATCTGTGCACACATGAGGAGCACATGGGTGCCACCTGGGTAGCTTGCATGGTGCTAGGGGGATTGTCCACTCCCTCTTTTGAGGGATTAATGTAGAGCTTTGCTTTAGGTAGAAATGTTTATATCAGGTGACACCGGGTACAAACCACTGTGTTGGCCTTCGAGCAAAAATGAACCTTTCTTGAAATAGACACATGATGATCGAAAGCTCCACATGAACGGGGTATTCCTAGATAGACGATTGAATGGCATAGAGCAGTAGAGATTCGAAAATCTCAAAGAGAAACTCACTTTCCCATAACTTCAAGGAGTCCTGCACAAAAATCAAGAAGTACCACAAATACTTGCAAATGAAAGAAAACCCAAGCTTTGATTACCACTGTTATGAAAAGATTCTTCCTAGAGTATAACATCCACCAAAGAGTGAGTGAGTAGGTATCCACCCATCCAAATCCACTCATACTTATACCAAAGGTCCAAGGGGTGCATGTCTTAATATTCATCCATGTGTGCTTCCAAGTGTCTTTCATGTGGACACTTTCCAAAGAAAATCACATGGCTTCTATTTCAATTGAAGCCTTCCCTTCATGTATGAGTCAAGGTGTCACTTGGGAGAAGCTTCTCCCAAGACTAAGATCCTTTACCTTAGAATAATTATTCCTAAGGTAAAAACCCTTCAATTGAGACTTCAATTGAAATAAATCATCAAGGGTTAAAACCAAGAAGCATAGGTTCCTACTTCAAGGTCTAACCCATTAAATTAAACCAAGGTTTTCCCAAGATAAATACCAATATTTGAGGGTCTAGCCCAAGGTTCATACAACACCTACCAAGTTACAAGAACGAGATAGCTCAACAGATGGAGAAGTCGCTCCCACCTTGACAATCGGAACAAAATTTATGATGCAAAGTAGGAGGGGGGAGGATACTCTTTCAGTAGATGGAGCATATTACTTTCACAGACCATCATAGAGCAGATATTGCATATCATGGATTGGTCACTTATAGAGACTCACAGGATATTACTGTAATAGTCTCTATTTCATTTTTGTATCTGTAGTCCCTTTTTATTTTTTAGCCATAACCTTGGCATGTATAGACATTTAGTCCTCTCTTGCTTTGATTTATATGAAAAAAAAAAGAAAATGAAAGAAAAGAAAAAGAAAAAAAGGGAAAAAAAAGGAAAAAGAAAATGAAAATGAAAATTTTGAAAAATTAACAAAGAAAATCCCAAAAAAAATTACAGAAAAAGAAATGGGAAAACTTGTCATTCTTCTTAATCAAGCAAAAAATGTTCTTCATCATGGTACCTCAGGTAGCATATTTAAAAGAGCAAGAGAACATAATCAACCTGACGCACTCACATCATGGAGGCTACAACAAAGGTGGACCATCTACTTCATTTTTGTGTATGCCTTTCTTTACTCTATCTGTTAGCTTAAGAGGCCTCATGTACAACATAGCCTTAGGCATCTTGCTCAAGAGCCATCCTTTGCACCATGCTCTTTATTTGCATCCCTGAGTATGCATGCATAGGGCCACATTACAAGGCCATACACAAGGCACATATTTATCAAACCCATGCACATGTAGTCCATCATCCTATATAGGATGGATGAAGAATGAAGTCATCAAAGAAGCAGATAAAGAGCAAAGTTTACATGATTCATCATGAAGACATCTGATACTTGGTGCAAAGCATAGAAGCAATTTCCACATTGTTTGTTAGCTCCACATCTCATGAACAACAACTTGGGGCTTGGACAATCCTGTCTCTTAGGACCACCCACACAAACTATGCAACAACCTTGTTAAGGATGATAAGATCGAGGGGGGGGGGAGTTTTACATAGCATGATAAGGGCCTCACAAAAACCCCTCAAAATTTTAATGTTTTTAGTAATTTCTTCAATCTTCCCACCATGATTTTGATAATTTTCCTTAGTACTTCTATTATTCTTGTACATTTTTCTAAAAAATTATACCATAGAAGAGTTGTATATAGCAACGTGATTTGTATTTTTACACTTTATATTGAAAGGAAGAGTCTTCCCTCGAAGAACCCAAAAAAGAAGCACAATTTTGAGTACATTTATTTTCCCTTTTTAGAGGTTTTCAAAATAAAAAAGGAATGTTTTTGAAAAAGTTCTACATAAAGGTCAAGAACTCATTTACAAAAGACTTTTTGTTAGTAGAGATCTCTTCTTGTTGCAAAATTCATGCACAAGCTTTCATGGCTGATTGGTGACTTTTTCTTGCCCAATTTCTGATGTGGGTCGGTTGCTACTTGTTTCCTTTTATATCTACTATCATTAGGGTAAGTGTTTTTTATCTTTTCTCATGATTACAAGTTTTCTTGTGATTTTTTTTTTTGTGTCTATTGACTTGTCACTGCCATTTTCTTCTCTATATATATTTGTATACATTTTTTGCACAACTTGTGGACTTCTTGTTAGCTTCGATATGAGCCATGATATGTTCAATTCAAATAAATAATGAGCGAGATATGACCATTTTTCCAACTAGCTATCTTTTCTTGATTGCATGTGTGAACTTGACTTGGAGTTGGAGATGATGATGAAAATGACCCATATGATCGTGGTTGTGATCATTTCCATTTTTTATTACAGGTGTGATCATTTCGATATTTGATCTTGGGTATGATCATTTTCATTTTTTATCGAAGGTGTGATCATTTACTTGTTGGTCATTTTCCACACTGCTTGGGCTCATAGTTGGATGATTAGGGAAGCTGAGAGTTGACTCAGGAAACTTGTCAAGACATCTATCCATGCCGCCTGGTTATGCCACCAAATTCAACTAGGACGATGTCTACTCTTCACGGATTTGACAATTAAAGGTATATGAGCATGCTATGTACTGCATGTCGAGACCAAGAATGGTTGAGCTCAAAAACCATGGAACGAGTTTGATCATCTAACTCTATTTATGTTTTGACAATTAAAGGTGTATGAGCATGCTATGTACTGCATGTCGAGGCCAAGAATGATTGAGCTCAAAAACCATGGAACGAGTTTGACCATCTAACTCTATTTATGTATTCTTGAATTGCATCCCACTCTCTTTTTTGTATTCCAAATTATCATAAGGAATGGTTTGGTTTTTTTCCTGTAATTCACTCTTGAAACATGTAATTCACTCTTGAAACATTGTCTCTCGGATACTAGTCGCAAGAGTGGGGGATGGTAGTATGCTACCTCATGCCCGAGATCTTTGTTTTCACTTGGACCCCTTCCAATATGTTGGAGACCTCTTAATCTCCAAAGGTTTGATCTATAGTGATTTAAGAACACCTCTATACTAGTCATAAACCAAAATTTACACAAATGTTACCTTGATTTACAAAATCATTCACTATCACTTCTCTGAGTCAAGTTTCTTCTTCTTCAAGAAGTCTGCTTCAAAATTTAACTTCAATACCTGCGCACGACTTCAAATTTCTTCAATCTAATGATATACATACCTCCATACTACCTTTGCGCAATCATATCATCCATTAGATCTTCAAAAGAATCATTAAAACTCTGATTTGATCATTAAGATCAAAGGTATGTAAAAAACTATCTTTCTAAACAAGCGACTTTGACATAGTCAACTTCTAAGACTGATTTCTCATAGCACAAGTCTTGTTTTGCTAAATGCTTTTAGCCATAGCTTCCTTACCTTACAACTTAGATTTTGAATGCTCAATGATAAAAAAATTTACACTGTGCACTGAGAGCCAAGCAAAATATTGACACGAAAAAGTGTGCGATTCTGAGAGTTCTATCTGCAGGCTTTACATACACATGTTTCTATTGATCATACACACAACCTGAAAAGAATTAGACCATAAGACTTTGAACATAGCTTGATTACCTTCTACATTAGATGTGTACAAAAGATTTCTTGATCCACTTGATCAGGTTGAGAGAAATCAGAGAAAGACTCGACGCTAACTCATAGAGATGACTGTCTACACATCTATCACATGAACACATTTCTTCTAATGACTCACACACCTATTTCTTTACATTATTGACTTATATACATATGATTCTATACTCATCACTGTTGAAGAATCACTCACAAATTTGACGTACAGACAAAGGAAGATAAAGAGAAGCAAAATCAAATATTCAGAAAATCAAAAGCCTTAATGAAGGGACAAATTCACGACCGTTATGTACAGTACAGAATCTTGCAGAATCAGAGTTTGTTACACCGAATCAAATTGTATATACAGAGAGAACGTTCATAAGAATAAAAGAGGGAAGTGTGAGCTAGAACGTGCGTGAGAAGAGCGCGCAGTATAAATAGAGCACATACAGAGGTCAAAAAAACAGAGAGAGAGGGAGAGAACAGAGAGATGAGAAAATGAGAAGACGCCAGAGATCGCGTATATATAGAGACTGAAGAAAGAGTGAGTGAGAAGTTTTTCAGAAGACGCCATAGATCGCGTATGTACAGATGAATAACAGAAACCTGAAATGTCAGGTGTTCATCTGAGAGAGATGGTAGAAGAAACTACTCAGTATAGGAGAGTTTCCATAGCTTGAGCAAGAAGAGGCCAAGTTAATTTGTACACATCTTCTCTAATAGAAAACACATGTTCATGTGGAAGTTTGCACGCACTGTTCGTATGTGAAGAACTCTGAGTATTTAAGTGTTATGGTAGAAAGTTCGTTAACCGTTAACAGTTACAGTTCGTTAGTAAACGTGTCCCTCGGTACTATCTCAGTAAACGAATGTTTCGGTCAGTTACAGTTTTCTCAGAAAACGTGTTTTCCGATAGCACAATGAAGTATATCTCGCAGAGTAAATTAAAGGTTTGTATGAGAGTTAGCTTATCTTATAGCTAGACATCTCTACTATCAGTTCGTCAAGGATTTCGGTGAAATGGATATGTACACACAGTACAAAGTCTAACCGAAAAGAGACATTATGAACCGGAGAAGTTTTTCCTTAAACTTTAGAAAGAGTTCACTCAGTGAAGGAAGTTCACGCATCACTGCCTTACTTCTTGTATACTCACTTGAAGTAATTACAAACAGAATAGGAGTTGATTCCAGTAGGATTCCGGTATAATTACGGTGACAGTCCAGTAACAGTCCGGTGAAGTCCCAGTGAATGTCTCAATAAATTCAAAACGAAGTCTTATACGTTTGAGTGACAGTAACTCTGCTGAGCTACTGCTGATTATAGAGGTGTTCTAATATCACTCTAGCTTGGCAACCAATTTTTCGGTGGTGCAGCAAATTCCGCAGGCTTGACAAGGTTCGGGCCTTTGTCGCGTTGACCATAACAATCACGTGTCTATTACATTACTCCTTATCATTCTAATGATCATCTATACTCATAGTAAAAGAATTTTCATATGTAATGTACATATGTATACAAGCTACATTTCTGAGATCTCTTCATTTTCTTCAATGACTTCTTTGGCTTCATTTTGTTTGTAACTTGCTTGAATTTCTTCATAATCACCAATTAGGGATTGCTTTGCTCCAATAGCTCCCCCTCAATCACTTATTGTGATTATGCCATTCTTCTTTATTCCTACCATTTCTTTGAACTTCTGTAGCTTAGGTCCATCTAAGCTTTTTTTCAACATATCCACAACTTGCTCTTTTGTTGATGTATACAATACTTCAATCTCTTTGTCAAGTACCTTTTCTCTCAAGAAATGATACTGAATTTCTATGTGTTTAGTCCTCACATGAAAAACAGGATTAACTGCCAAATAGAATGAACTCATGTTGTCTCCAAGAATAATTGGAGTACTCTGACCAGTTCCAAAATTTTTCAATAAGGTCTTCAACCATATCACTTATTTTGCAGCCTCTACCATTCCTTTATACTCAGCTTCTGTGGATGACAAAGCAACTATATGTTGCTTCTTTGAGCACCAAGAAACTAACTTATCTCCAATATAACAGAGATAACCATGAGTAGACCTTCTATCATCTGAATTACCTGCCCAATCTGCATCACTAAACACTTTGATTCTTGTGTTTAGAAGTAAAACCATAATACAAAACTTCACTCAGAGTTCCCTTGATATATTTGAGTACCCTTTGAGCTGCAATCCAATGAGTTTTCTTTGGACAATGCATAAATTGTGATAAGTGTTACCGTTAGTGTGCATGTGAAAGGCCAAATGGCCACCGGACACTTCCTTGTATATGTTCTTTAATAAAACATACAGTGACCTGGTCAGTCACAGACTCTAAGTTTGACCGCATTCGTGAGACCTAAGAAGTCTATCTTCGTGCTCCCCTGCGTACCGTGTTTTTTGTGTAGTCTGTAGAGTCCCGTGTGGAGTACTGTGTGTGGCCTCAGGAGCTCGGTTTTCTACTCCGAGCATATTGTCATGGAGCTCTCGAGAAGGAGAGCGCACTGTGGTGCATCGCTGACGAATCACTTCACTGATATCAGAGCATTTTGAGGCAAAAGCTTTGTTCGTTTTGTGTGAGCAAAGCGAGCACCCCCCCCCCCACCCCCCAAGGCTTTCTCCAAGGCTTATGACTAAGGTGGCGAGCAAGGCATAGACCTTGGCATACCTTATCATCTGAGTCCCCGAAGTCACCGTTGGTGCCGTTTGCTACGTGTGAGGGAGGACCTCAACGATCAAGGAATATAGAGGTTCCCGGTACTTCCCGAGAGGTCATCCATCCCAATATTGTTCCCCCATGAGCTTGCTTAATCGTGGCAACCTCTTGCCACTAAGCTACACTCTTGTGGTGTCTGAAGAAGGGGAAAGACTAAGGTTGACATTACCTTGAACATGTTTTGGTCCCTCAAAGCTTCATTCTTTGCTTTCAAAGCCTATTTTTGAAGCATTTTTGGGTGTCTTTTGGAGCCATTTTGGAGTACTTTCGCACATAGTTCTCTTCACACAGGTCCAAGAACATCAAAAAGAGTGTTGTTTCTACTTCTCAGACAATAAATATCAATCTTTGGGGCTGTGTTTTCAGCCACACTCATAAAACTACAGGTTTCTTGAGAGGTTTTCAGTTTTGGTGGGAACAGCTACTGCAAATTTATGCAGGCTTTTGAGCCTAAATCATCAGAGTTGACAGACACTTGCAGGTGTTTTTGGTTAGCTTTTGGGCTATGCATTCAGCCTTTTAGTGTCATTTTAGTGCATATATTGAGCACATACACACCATGTACACTTCTATGGATACTGCTTATGTACGTCCATGTGGTCATTGATATAGCGGTTACATTTTTTGCATAAAGCCTTTTACGTTTGAAAAAGAGGGTCGTGGTGAGGTTTTCTTAACTGGAAGACACCTAAATGTAGGTATCTCTTTGGTGATGCAGGTGGAACACTTACCAGCCTCGCCATAGGAGATGTATGATAGCGGAAAGTCTAGTTTGTAAGCTTAAGAAGAGCTTATATGGACTTAAACAGTCCCCTAGACAATGGTACCAAAAGTTTGATGCTTTTATGAAATCTCAAGGCTATTCTGGAAGCAATGAGGATCATTGTCTCTACACAAAGAGATGCTCAGATGGCAGCTTGATATGCTTGATACTTTATGTCGATGATATGTTGATTGCTGGGAAGTCCTCTTATGATTTGTCAGTTCTCAAAAAAGAAATTGAGTCAGACATTTGATATGAAGGATTTGGGGGATGCCAAACATATTCTTGGCATGCACATTACTCGTGATAGGAGTAAAAGATGCAAATAGTTATCTCAAAGTGAGTACATAACCAAAGCACTTCACCGGTTCAATATGCAGAGTGGAAAGGCATTGAGTACACCTTTACCCACATATGTGAAATTGAGCAAGGATGATTGCCCCAAATCAGATGAGGAAAAGGAATTCATGACCAAAATTCCCTATCAGTCTGCTCTTGGTAGTCTCATGTATGCTATGGTAGCTACGAGACCAGACATTGCATTTGCAGTGTGAGTTGTGAGCAGATATATGTCTAATCCTGGCAAGAAACATTATCAAGATGATTTTGAGATATCTAAGTGGCACTAAGGACAAGTGTCTATGCTTAGGTAGAGGGAAAGCATCCATTATTGGTTACAGAGATTTTGATTATGCTGGTTGTGTAGACAATTGTAAGTCTACATCAGGGTACATTTTTCATTTTGTTGGAGGTGCTATCTCTTGGAGATCTCGTCTTCAAGAATGTACAACTGTTAGAAGCAGAGTATGTTGCAGCAAGTGAGGCATGTAAGGAAGCATTGTGGCTTTCTCGTATTGCTTGTGATATGGGTTTACCTCAGCATGTACCTTGCTTGCTCAGTGATAGTCAGAGTGCCATTGCTTTAGCTAAGAATCCGGTCTATCATGCAAAGACCAAGCACATTGAGGTGAGGTATCAATTCATTAGAGATTGCTTAGCCACTGAGCGCATTATTCTTGAGAAGGTTCATACTCGAGATAATGCTGTAGATGCTTCGACCAAACCTCTACCACAGGATAGCTTTCCACACTATTGTCACTTGATGGGGGTTACTTGATTCTTGATCATACACAATCACTTGTATACTGTGTAACATGCCCATCAGGTGGGAGGTATAGTTTGTATACTTACACTCAGGTATTCTTTATCATTCTTTATTTTTCTCCTAGAGTTACTTTGGCCACGTTGGCCTTTAGTGGGAGATTGTTACCGTTAGTGTCCATGTGAAAGGCCAAATGGCCACCGGACACTTCCTTGTATATGTTCTTTAATAAAACATATAGTGACCTGGTCAGTCACAGACTCTAAGTTCGACCGCATTTGTGAGACCTAAGAAGTCTGTCTTCGTGCTTCCCTGCATACTATGTTTTCTATGTATTCTGCAGAGTCCCGTGCGGAGTACTGTGTGTGGCCTCAGGAGCTCGGTTTTCTACTCCGAGCATATCGTTGTGGAGCTCTCGAGAAGGAGAGCGCACTGTGGTGCATCGCCGATGAATCACTTCAATAAGACATCAACTGCATATGATAGGTCTGGTCTTGTCAAGGTAGCATAGATCAAACTACCTACCAAACTCTGATATTTCTTCATGTCATTAAATTCTTCTCCTCCATATCTACTCAACTTATGATTTACCTCCAATGGTGTGATTTAAGGCTTACAATCTTCCATGTTAAACTTGACCAAAAGATTCTTCAAGTATCTCTCTTGTGTAACATATACTCCATGTTGAGTATACACAATCTGCATTCCTAAGAAATAAGACAAGTTTCCAAAATCATTTATCTTAAACTCCTTCTCTATTTGCTTCTTAAGCTCCTTGATTCCTTGAGCATCTGTACCTGTGACAATAATATCATCAACATAAATACACATATATATGAGCCCATATTCACTTTCCTTCACTAGCAAGCTACTATCTGCTTTTGAAGCTTGATATTCACATTCATTCAAGAACTTAACAAGCCTGTAATTCCATGCCCTTGGGGCCTGCTTCAAACCATACAAAGCTCTCTTGATCTTACATACATAATCTGATCCAATTGAATCCATGAAACCCTCTGGTTGCTCCATGTACACCTCATATGCAAATATATCCATTCAGAAATGCATTCTTTACATCTAGTTGTGACAACTTCCATCCTTTACAAGCAGCAATAGCAATTAGAGTTCTAATTTTAGACATCTTAGCTACTGGACTAAATGTTTCATCATAATCCACCCCATAATTTTGGACATAACCTTTAACCACAAGTCTAGCTTTGTATCTAGACACCTCACCATTTGCAAACCTCTTTGACTTATACACCCACTTACATCCAATTACCTTTTGATTCTTTGGTTTTGGCACCAATTCCCATGTCTCATTCTCAAGTAGAGCATCATACTCTTCTTGCATTGCCTTCTTCCAATTCTGTTTACCTTTAGCTTCTTCATATGTGGTCAGATCTTCTTCTGTCTTCACAATATAAGCATAATCTTTTGTTGTTAAGAAAGATGTATCATAGCTATACCTGATAGGTTCTTTTATTTCTCTCCAAGATCTTATGACCTCTGCACTTCTTGAAGTATCAATCGCATTTGTTTATGGATCAAATCTTGGCCTATCTTCATCATTGCCTTGCAATTTACTTTTACAATCAACATCATCAACATCTTCTTCATACACCTTTACTTTTGTCTTCCCTTTCCTTTGTACTTCTTCAACATCTGCATAATCATTTGTTGACCCTGTATACCATGTGCTTTGCTCATCAAATGCAACATCTTTTGTAACAAGAAATTGCTTTGTAGATGGACTCCACAATCTGTAACCCATCTGTCTATCATCATACCCAATAAACACATACTTCTCTGCTTTGGGTTCTAACTTATGCCTTAATTATGAAGGAACATAAGCATATGTCAAACATCCAAATACCTTACAATGATCAAGAGTAGGTTTCTTACCCCACCATGCTTCATAAGGTGTACTACCATCCAAAGCTTTGCAGGGTAACCTATTCACAAGGTATCTTGCAGTGTTGATAGCTTCTGCCCATAAGTAGTTTTCTTCTCTTTCATCATTGATCTTGCAAACTCTACAAGATTTCTTACTACAACTCCATTTTGTTGACGAGAGTAGCTAAAAGTTACTTCTCTTTTATACCTGCATTCCACAAATAATCATCAAACTCTTTAGAAAAATACTCTCCCCCTCCAGCTGATCTCAACCTCTTGAGCTTTTGTCCTGTAATCTGTCACATCATGGATGCATAACTTGTTAAGTGAGATGATACATATGGGTCATGCATCATTGAGGCATCTTACCTCACTTGGTAGAGGACTTGAGAGGAGAGTCTATTAGAACTCTCAAGTGAGTCCTTATGGACACTCATTATCATATTGGTAAGAGAAGCTCGGCGGCTGGGAGGAGAACCGTAGATGATCTCTGTGTGATAGGCGTCGGCTGCGCATGGCTATGTTGGGATTCCAAAAGGATTGTATCATTGGTATCAGAGCACTCATCCGGGCAACGCGATATTGCAGGCTACAGGACTTGAACTCACGCCCCCAACATGGGAGGCGAATGAACTACCCAAGACGCAATGCCTCTTATATGAACACGACTACTGCTGTAGACTACTCAATCTAAACGACAGGCGTGTGATCCTCGTAGGGAAAACCATGAGCACCGACTTGGTAATTCAAGCACCCGTTAACGCGGATCGATATGCTGAATGAGGAGAGGCACGCTCGACTTCCGTGACCCACATTCATAGCTACATCATTCTATTGTGTTGTGAGGAGATATGACCAGTAACGAAGAGGAAGATGTATAATTAAGAATGAGGGTTTTCTTCATATGAAAGGAAAGGAGTAAACAGGCAACTTCGAATTAGCCTATTGATGCACCTATTCCATATGAAGAGCCTATCGAGGAGCATTCCTTCCATGGACTCTCGGACACCATCATATCAAGACTAAAAGGATGGAGGTCTATCTTAACCACAGAGCAAAGGAGTTGGGAAAAGTACTCATATGCAAAGGAAATGGGATCATTGCGTTCTTTCTTGAGGTTTTGGCAACCAGGAGTTATGGCTTCAAGTTCCAGGTTTGGGTATTTTTGCATTCCTGTAAGAAATTTTCATTTTTGAGAATGATAATGAAGCATTAGGAGGGCCGAGTTTTTGGAGGGAAATCATATATATGGAGAGTATGAGATATGTAATCTCACCTAGAGTCAAGGATTCCCTCAAAATACAAGAAAAGGTAAGCTTTAGGAACTTCCAAAGTAGCGTATTTTTTATGATTTTTACATAAATTTCAGGAGCTATTTTGGATAAGTAGCCATTTTGGGAAGGGGAAAAGAAGAGGTATTTTTCATAGATTTATGGAAATAATCATGCACACATATAGTATAGTGTATTGACTTCCATCCAAGATCAAGAAATCCAAAAGATATCTCAGTATAATGGGAGTTTGAAGCTCCACAAAACCCCCTTCCATCACAGTTTGACAAAAAATTTCAGCACCTAAATTTGAGAAAATCCCATTTTGGAAGAGGGAAAAATAGGTGCGATAGCTATGGATGGATAGGGAAAGCTATGTATACTGAGAGTATGGTGTGTGGAAGTCTTAGGCGAATCATTAGATTCATCAAAATGATAAGTGAAGGAGGAATTTTACTTCCTCAAAGACCCCCTTCGCGCACTTTTTGAAAAAATTTCAGAAATTAATCTTTTGCCAAACTCCACTTCTTGGAGTAAGAAAAAGATCATTTAGAGGCTTCCCATGGATTATGGTGCATAATCCAAGAGAAATCCACATTTAGAGTGGATTAGAAGTTTACTAAAAGCTCTCATCTAAGTTTTTGCATAAAAGCAAAAATCTTGCTTTAGGCCTCTTTTGGGGAGTGAATTAGCATGCACGAAGGGAGGATTTGGAAAAGTGAAAATAGGCCTAAGCATCTTCATATATTTATCTCTGAGATTATGGAGAGAAGTTTAGTATTTGCTTGATGGAAGAATGCTTTTGGGCACCCCAAAAATCACATTTTTACACTTTTTCCAGCCCCTCCAACAGTCCACTAGTTTTACATGTCCCACTTGGAATGGCCATATCTTGTGCTAGAAAACTCCAAATTGGACGTGCTATGGCTCGTTTCGAAGAGCACAAGGTCTAATTTCAGTTTATGAAATAAAATTTTGGAAAGTAAAAATTTTTGCAGGTCTGAACAGCTCTGCAAAGTCTGAACAGTTTTTGGCAACTACCTTCCGGGAGCCATATCTTTCAAACCGGGAAGGCGATTTGAGTAATTTCATTTAAACCTATTTGCACATGTTTTATATTTCAGTTTATGAAAAATTGCAGGTCCTAAAGTGGTTTTTGCAGGTCTAAAGAAGGATTACTAATGCATTTTTGAGCTAAATTTGCATTATTTTAGTAATCACCTGACCATGTTTTATGTTTGAGGAGTGCTCCGATATTTTCGGACACTTCAAAGTGTATGTTAGGACCTGAGGAGGAAGGTGCAGAGGTCTCGAAGCTTGTCGAGAGCGATTGGATGCATGCAATTCCAAAATCAGACTACTCAGGGACGTACATTTTATGTTTTCTGGCATTTTATTTATGTTATGGCATGTTCTGTATCTACATGCATGAATGGGATTGCATACATCAAGTGTTGATCATTGTTTAAGCTCTTTAAAGTATGGATCAACATGCAGGAAGTATACCTTTTGATTGTTTGCAGGAAAGAAGATTACAGAAACCATATGGCTATGCAACACCGGGAATGGTTGCTAGCAAATACCTTTGTGTTTTTGCAGGTCATGGAATCCACATATAAGTTTATGGCGTGCATGCCATGGGCCTGTCAAGCCCTATGTTTTTGGGTGGCCTCAGTGCCACTGAGCTATGGTTTAATTTTTTTTGGGATTCTATTTCCTGGGGAAATGCTGTCGAAATTTTTCTTGCCACATGGCGTTATATACGCACTTGCTTTTAGGTAAGAGTGTTATGGCACAGTAACATGCCTTTCTGCAAACATCAATAAGTTTTAGGCATGCTTATAAGCATGTATTTGATGGACTTAGGACCATCAGAGTATTATATATAAGGCAACTTCGGTAGTAGCAGGATCCCTATATATAATCCTTATGGATTTAGACCATAGGATTGCTAACGGAAGGAGCTACACCTTCACCATTATTAATGTGCACAAGCAATCCTATAGCTTCAGGAAGTTGCATTCAGGCTCGGGAGATACATTTAGGATAATCTCCAAGGTAGTGAAGATTTATTTATCTTCACAAGAGTCTCACAGTAGAATTAGGAGACTATGGGGTATCATGATGAATACCCAAAGAGTGACTAGTTTCACTCATGCACATCACTTGACCAAGTAGTGAAGCATTTTTGCTACACTACTAAGGAAACCAAATGGATGGGATCATAAAGATGGGTTTCATGAGATAGCATCGACGGATGCTTATGTGATTCGAGTGATGGTTAGGAAGGCCATAGGCATGGCACTAGCTCCATGGTATAGAGCATAGATCCCTTAGTCAGGAATAGTTGGGGTACCCAATACATACATATGTATCTTGGGATCTACAGAGAGGTACCTAGGCTTAGTCTTGGTACCTAGGAACAAGTTGGTTTGGAACAAAAGGGATATCCATTGTCACATTGTTGACTAGAACCAACTAACTAGTTCAAGGACATGGGACTCATTTCAGTCCACTGATATGATTTTAGTATATGGGATTCATTGGAGTCCACCTACATATTCCATTATATGGAATAGATATTCGGTTTAGTGTAGGTATGACACCGTGAATTGGAAGAAGTTTTCACTGGTATGGGACGGTGGAAACGACTTCCCTTTGAGCACTCTTCTTCTATGGCCAGGAAGAAAAGGACTCATCATTCATGGCATCATGTCTCACTAGATCAGAGGAGAGCTCTTAGTAGACATCTCCTACTAGGATTGGGAGTTATCTTTCACAGTATAGGAAGATTTATTCTTCCACTAGAGAATGTGGTAAGTGATTTTATCACCATGGATATCACATACTCATGTTGTGCTTTCAGGAAGGATAATTCCATTAGTTGATGGGATATCACATACTCATGTTGTGCTTTCAGGAAGGATAATTCCATTAGCAGAGGGCTTTGACCCTTGTAAGGAATTTATTTCCTCCACTCTTCACTACATACACCTTCATCAGTTACGGGAGATCTGTTCTCCATCTTCATAAGAATCTGTGTAATGAGGGAGTATGCATTAGTTATGGAAGAAAGGACTAAATAAATTCATGAGTTTCTCTTTTAAGGAAAGGAGAGAGTGGGAATCAGCTCAGAGATCCATGAGAGATCTCACTTTAGCTCCTATTCTTTGAAAGAGAAAAAAGGAAAGGAAAATATGATTTCTTCATAGGAGAAGAATTGAGTATGTTTTCCTTTAGACAGAGAGGTGTTTAGAAAACATCTCTTAGTTTATATTTCAGAAGGAATTTGTTTACTCTACTTGTCAATATAAGTTCATTCATGTGGGAGTATGATTCTCCACTATTTTGGAAGGAAAAACATGGAGAACTTATGTGCATGTTCTCAGTCATGGATGAGTAGAGCTAACCGATTCAACAGAATCTCTTTCAAAGGGAAAGGGAAAGTGGAATAGGTTCCACTGCTAGAGCTCTTTTCCTTAGAAGAGATTGAATAAAGAGAAAGACATGGAGAGAGTTTCACTTTCTCATTAGGTTGTCTAGATAGGAGTGGCACTCTTCTATCAAAGGCAAGAGGGAGATCAGTTAATCATGATGGTTAGATTGAGTCTCACATGGAGACTCTAGAGAGGAGCCATTATGTTACTCCAGTGATGGTCTTTGACTAGATGAGATGATCTAGTTATTGACATTAGTTAGACTGGGAGTAGATTGATGATACTTCTCTTTTGAGTTTCCAGGAGATAGGGATATATCTAACCTATTATGGTACCAAACTCTTAGTTGGTGTTACATCATGAGTATGATGAGTAAACATCAGTTAGGAGGATGGGTACTTAGGGATTATCTGAATCTCAAAGGGAATGCTTTTTGCATTCATATGGCAAACTACAGGGAAGAGAAATATTACAGTTTGCACAAGTGCCTATAGATGCTCTTCCAATAGAACTTAGTCCAAAATGTAAAGGATGACAAACCACAAACTTCTTGGTAGGTGAAATGTAGAGATTGCATTTTACTACCGTGAGCTGGATGATGGATTTGCATAGTTCACAAGGTAGTTTAGATTAAACTATTACTTGTGATTACACTTAAGGTTAGGAAGACCTAGAGTGGTATAAGGGCAATCTATCATTTAGTCTTAGATGGGTTTGAAGTCACTTTTTATGGGACTTTGTTCTATACTTCAGAGGATTATATGGTTTACTATCTCCATAATAGTATGGTCAAACTTATGAGCTTGGCACTTTGCAGTTACTTTTCAAATTATTACTCCATTGAGGATACGTCATATGGACTAAGGTCATTTGGATGATGTTGTATGTTATGGGAGTGATAGTTTGGAGGGTGAGTGTACATGGGAGATAATAGGCACCACTCAGATGGTTTCCCACCTTTAAGATGATCTCATATGAGACTTCTTAAGGGGAAGGATATGGGGAAACAACACACAGAGATGACCATGTACATAGAGTACATGGGGTTCAGGGGAGTCCGAGCACTTTCTTCTACCATTACGGACATTTCATTTACATTTTCGAGGACGAAAATGCTCTCAAGGGGAAGGAAATGTCACATCATGGATGCATAACTTGTTAAGTGAGATGATACATATGGGTCATGCATCATTGAGGCATCTTACCTCACTTGGTAGAGGACTTGAGAGGAGAGTCTATTAGAACTCTCAAGTGAGTCCTTATGGACACTCATTATCATATTGGTAAGAGAAGCTCGGCGGCTGGGAGGAGAACCGTAGATGATCTCTGTGTGATAGGCGTCGGCTGCGCATGGCTATGTCGGGATTGCAAAAGGATTGTATCATAATCCTTTCTGCATAAGCATGATAATGTTTGAATGTCTTGAACACTTCAGACTTATCCTTGATTACATAGTGTAATCCATCTTGTTGCATCATCAACCAACAATACATAATATCTCGATCCATTTATGCTATAGTCCCTTGAAGGACCCCACACATCTGTATGAACCAACTCAAGCATATTTGAATACTTGTATGCTGGTTTATTGTATGAACTTATGTGAGCTTTACCTAATTGACAAGATTCACACTTGTATACCATGTGTTGACCTTCAACATTTGGCAATCCAAGCACTACATCATTCTTTGACATTTCTTTTATAGCGCTCTCATTAAAATGACCTAGCCTTTTATGCCATAGGTCTAACTCAGACATCTTTTGACTTCCATAAGTAAACAATGCATGTCCCACATTACCTTGGACATAGGTCTAGCCTTTTATAGCTCTCTCATTAAAATGACCTAGCCTTTTATGCCATAGGTCTAACTCAGAAATCTTTTGACTTCCATAAGTAAACAATGCATGATTGCTACATCCTGAGTCAATGTAGAATACCCTTTGCTCTTCTCCTATTGCTTCATGTGGTGCATTCAAGATGAGAGTCATGTCATCCTTCTAATCTGATGCATAATTATAATAGTTGTTATTATAGGACTGAGGTTGAAAACTTCTTCCACCTCCTCTAGCATATGAAGTCCTACCACCTCTTCCTCTGGAGTTACCTCTTTCATTTCTGCCTCCTTTACCTCTTTGATTGAAACTCTGATTATGACTTCCACCATTTTGATTGTTATACCAACAATCATTTGCTAAACGATTTGTTCTGCCACAAATCCAACAAGCTCTAACATTATCTTTATTCTTACCTCCTCTTCCTTTACCTCTTGAATTCATCTTCCCTCTTGTGAAATACATCATCAGTTGACTAATTTCCTTTGACATTCTTTCTCTTGTCCTTGGAGTACATAGCTTGACTTGCCCTCCTATCATTATCTCCCTTAATGTCCTGCTCAAAGGTTAGCATGTGTCCTAGCAATTGATTAAGATCTGGAGTAAAGTGATCTAATGACAATTCTATGGACAATATGAAAGGTTTCCATTTCTCATCTCCTCTCAAACCTGTAAGTATTTGTCTTACTAACTTATCCTCTTCAATATCTTCATCTATTGCTCCCAAGCTATCTGCAATATCCTTCATTCTTGCCACATAATCAGAAATTGATTGTGAACTCTTCTTCTTGAAGGTTGTGAACTCAGCCCATAATGATGACTTCCTTGACTTGGTTGTATTTTGAAAATGATCTTTCAAAGCATTCCACACATCTGTTGCACTTTCTAATCCTCTAATATGAGGTAGAAGATAATCATTTTCAACCATGTAAATGATGCTCCTGGCTTGAGCATCCTTCTTCATCCAGTTCTTCAAATCTGCAAGCTCTTCCCTAGTTGGAACACTAGGATCTTCAAACTCAGGCTTTTCTTCTTCTCCTGTAATGAATGCCATCAAATCTTTGCTCATGAGGTGTGCCTCCATCCTCATGGACCAAGCTGGATAGTTTTCTCTAACTAGCTTATCAATCTGCAAGCTTTCTCCCATCTTTGATCTTTGTCTTCTACAAATGTTAAGATAAATGAATATGCTTTGTACCTTTAATGTAAAGCTTCAATCTTCCAGATCCTTTCGAGCTCAATCTTCACACTTCTTCAGGTTGTCTTCAAGAATTTAATCTTGTCCACCTTCAATTAGAAGAAACTTCAATGTCTGCAACAGTCGAGACTTCCAATGTTCTTTACTTCACTTTGTATTGCACCTTTTGCTCTGATATCACTGCTGGAGACCTCTTAATCTCCAAAGGCTTGATCTATAATGATTTAAGAACACATCTATACCAGTCATAGACCAAACTTTACACAAATGTTACCTTGATTTACAAAATCATTCACTATCACTTCTCTGAGTGAAGTTTCTTCTTCTTCAAGAAGTCTGCTTCAGAATTTAACTTCAATACCTGCACATAACTTCAAATTTCTTCAATCTAATGATATACATACCTCCATGCTACCTTTGTGCAATCGTATCGTCCATTAGATCTTCAGAATCATTAAAACTCTGATTTGATAATTAATATCAAAGGTATGTCAGAAAATGTCTTTCTGAACAAGCGACTTTGACATAGTCAACTTCTAAATTGATTTCTCACAACACAAGTCCCATTTTGCTAAATGCTTTTAGCCATAGCTTCCTTACCTTCCAACTTAGATTTTGAATCTCACTCATAAAAAACTTTACGCTATGCACTGAGATCCAAGCAAAACATTGATACGAAAAAGTGCGCGACTCTGAGAGTTCTATCTGTAGGCTTTACATATACATGTTTCTATTGATCATACACACAACCTGAAAAGAATTAGACCATAAAACTTTGAACATAGCTTGATGAGCTTCTAGATTAGATGTGCACAAAAGATTTCCTGATCCATTTGATCAGGTTGAGAAAAATCAGAGAAAGACTCGACACTAACTCATAGAGATGACTCTCTACACATCTATCACATGAACACATTTCTTCTAATGACTCACACACATATTTCTTTACATTATTGACTTATATACATATGATTTTAGACTCATCTCGCGTCTATTACATTACTCCTTATCATTCTAATGATCATCTATACTCATAGTACAAGAATTCAACAATTTTTCTCCCTCTTATACTACGAAATGAATCAAATCTACTCTTGGTTCTGATTCTAATACGTTAACTCAACTATGGTTTTAGGTTGGATTTAGAATGACTGGTTGTAGCATTGTGTCGCATGCCCAATTTAATAATTAACAATCAAGTACATACACCTCTTATGATGAGGCACTTGCAATGATGACTAAAACACCTAATGTAGCACTTGCAATGAGGACTAAAACGCCTAATGTAGCATGTTGATGGGCAATATAAAAGTACTCGAATTGTTTCTCTTCCCCCCTCCCTACTCCAATGTATGTTCTGTCTACATGGGGTTTTATCTTATAAACGGAAATCCTTTTCAATTCTTTTGTACAATGTCCCCTCCTTGCATTCACACTATCCCTTGCTTAAGTATGAATAGACACATGATGGAGCAATCTATTTTTTTTCTAGTTATAGGTGGAACTTGATCATTTTTTCTAGTTCTAGATAGTTCTATTGCCCCAGCTCGATCATTCGCCTTATAGCCAATGATTGAAAGCCCCAACACATCACATGACCTTCTCCACATAAACGTTCCCAGATCCTCCCATTGCTTGCCCTTGGAGTGGTTGATGTTTTGAATCTCAAGAGTTCAAATCCTGGCTGGACAAATTCATGAGTTCCCAAAGATGTGTGTCCATGAAGTTCTCCAAGATGGATGCCTCTACCTTACCAGGTTGGGTGTGTGTCTTCCCAATTCATTCTACTCTCAAAAAAAGAAAAAAAAGCAGCCTAAGATTTTGTCCCATTGTCCAATGTCAACCTGACCTTCCGTACTAGTATTTAAAGGAGAATTAGCACCGACTCCCGAGTATAGCTAACGGCTCTGTTGCTAAAGCAAAGTACATCTGCGCTATAACATTCTGAAATGTGTTTTCATGTAAAGGGAGTTGCCGACTTTCTTGTCTGCATAGTAAAACCCTAATGGAGCGATGACGAAACTGCAGACCTGCTGAGGCACTGTCGGGAAGGCACTGCAAAAACTTTATAGCTGTGTGAGAGAGAGAGAGAGAGAGAGAGAGAGAGAGAGAGAGAGAGACTCTAAGAGTTCTAGTATGGCTACGGATCGAGGTAACTTAGACGAGGAATCTATTGACCGCAATGCGATCGGACCGGCCCTGTATGCGGCAGCTCACTGTGCTCAATCGTGCATTCGCTTCTGGAATCTCCTTCTCCAAGACAGTGCTTCAGTAAATCCGTTCAGTTTCTCGATAGATGGCTATGACCCTGCAGAAGATGACGAAGACGAGAGCGAAGAGGACGATATCTTCATGCAGGTATCTGCTGACAATGATACTGAGAAATCGGTGCTTCCATCTGATTCAGGTTCCCCTCCTCCTCACGAGCCAAAGGACCCTTACCACGACATGCTCACGAATCCTTGTCCCGATTCTTACATGAAACTTCGGACTGTGCATTGGTGGAATCATTATGTTGGTTTTGCCAGAGAGGATGACATGGAGTATATAGATGTCTTTCGGCTCCCTGTTGGGTTTTTTATCACTCTTTGTAATTTATGCAAGGAGGATATGCAGCAGGCTGATTTCCCTGTCTCCCCTAAATCTGTTAAAGGTCAGACAATGCCAATTGAGCGACAAATTGCTATGGCTGTAATGCGATTGGCCACAGGTAAAGGATTGAAGTCCATCTCTCAGCTTTTTGGTTGTGGTCTCTCTTCCGTTGTAAAAGTTATGCACAAATTTATTTCCTCTGTGCGGCAGAATGCGTCCAGCTCTTTGCAATGGCCTTCAACATCAGAGGCATTAGCCCAGGTGAAGGATGGCTTCTTAGAGAAGCACAGGCTTCCAAATTGCTGTGGTGCCATAGATGCAACCCACGTGCCTATGGATTTGCCATCTGGGGAGCCTTCAGATCTCTGGATGAACAAGTCAAATACTGTTAGTATGATGCTTCAGGCAGTTGTAGACACAAATCTCAAATTTTTGGATGTATGTGTTGGTCATCCAGGCTCATTGAGTAACTCAAGATGCTTGCAAGAATCATCATTTTATACTAAATGCTGTGATGGACAAAGGTTAATGGGGCCAGCAGTGCAGGTTGGCGATTCTTTTATCAGAGAGTATGTTGTGGGTGATTCTGAATATCCTTTACTACCATGGTTGATGATACCATATCAGCAAGGGGAGCTTGTTCAAGTACCTGCAAGAGCAATGTTTAATGATAGATTATATTTTACAAGAGTTGATGTTGCAAGAGCCTTTGGCAGGCTCAAGGGCACTTGGAGAATTTTGCAGAATACACTGAAGCAACCAAACCTTGAACGGGTGCCGAAAATGGTGCATGCCTGCTGCATACTGCACAACATGTGTATTGAAGCAGGTGGAGTCGAGGGGATTCACTTCCCTGAATCTGATGTTATTGTGAGACATGATATGGTTGAACTTGACGACACAGACATTCCGCAGAGCTATGAGGCCAATGAGGCAAGGGAAAACCTTTGCAGAAACCTTGTCATCCCAGAGTAGCTTGTTAATCAAGGTGGACATATTTAATAGATCCAACGGCATATAGAATAGCCTTGAAATTCCAGTGTCTACCACATAAACCTTAAATGTGTTCATTAGAGGGCAAAGGATAGGTTCTTTTGCAGTGGCCAGACCCCTGTTGTAGAGGAATATGAGCTTCACATTTCTTTTCAAGGCTTTT
>CM035409.1:123808398-123813398 GCA_020310875.1 Ceratopteris richardii
CAACTGAAAAGTTGTTGGTTCCACTTGTTCAGCAATTCGATATGGACCGAACCGCCGTAACTTAAATTTTCCTGCAGAGCGATTAGCTTTAGCATTATAGAATAAAACAAGTTGGTCAACCGTAAATACAGGGGTCTTGAGGAAACGATCATGAGTACGGGCTTGACGAAGCTGAACTTCTTGAAGAATCATAAAGCTTTCCCAGCGTTGTTCATCCAATGATTTGAGCGCATCTAACCGAAATGGCAAAGATTCTTTCGGCAGCAATTTCTGAGATAAGGCAACACCCAGACTCGGTATCACTACTTCCATTGGCGCAATAGCTTCCAATCCATTGTGAAGCATATTCAACAGAGTCTTATTGGTACTTTCAACCAGACCATTAGGACATGGATAGTACAGTGAGATGAATTTATGCATAATCTGAAAAGTCTGAGTCAGTACTTGCATTAAGTTGTTTGCAAAATGTGTTCCTTGGTCCATCACTATCTCCAGAGGTAATCCATATCAAGGGAAAACATCCTTCATCAAACATTTTGCCACTGAAAGAGCTGTGGCAGAACGTAAAGCCCAAGCTTCCGCCCACCTAGTGGCATAATCTGTACAAGTCAAGATGTATCGATTGTTGGTGAGGGTCGCTGGTGGTGTTATTGGGGCAATAAAATCTAGACCCCACTTCTGAAAAGGCTCCAGAGGTAAGACATGTTGCAGGGGAAAGAAGTGTCGCTGCAAGGGCTGTCCAGACCGTTGACAGACATCACACTACTGCACAAACTGAACCACATCTCTGTACATTGTAAGCCACCATAGCCCACTTTGCAGAATTTTCCGGTGAGTAAGATCAGCTGCAAAGTGTCCTCCAGAGGGTAATGAATGAGCCATGGCAATAACTGATTCCGCTTCATGTGGAGGAATGCATCTAAGTAAAACACCAGTATGATCTATGTAATACAGTTGATCCACAATCAGCCAGAATCGTCGGCTGTAGACTACAATATTTCGGCGTAGAGTAACGGGAACATTAGTAGGGAGACAACCGTCAGTGAGAAAAGTTATTAACGTATCATAGTATGTAGGAGCCACAGGAAGTTCTGTAGATTCTTCAGGAGTTGTCTCGATGATGTAAATCGTCGGTGTAGTGTCATCAACACCTATCGGAGACTCACCGGAATCCATCGAGATAGGAAATTTGCCAAGACATGTGCTGTGTCGGACCGATGAATAACTTCATAATCGAACTCCTGTAATAGTAAAACCCATCTTGTCAATCTACCACCTAAATGCTGCTGCCGAACCAAGTACACCAGTGAAACATGATCCACATGGAAAGTAAATTTACGACCCAGCAAGTAATGCCGTATACCAACCCAAGACATTCTCATTCTGTCACAGAGTAATTTCTCTCCGAATGAGCTAATCGGCGGCTCACATAGTACACAGGGCAGAACCATTTATCAATTTGTTGCATGAGGACACTACCAATCGTAATATCTGACGCATCCACGAAGACATGGAACGTTCGTTCCCAATCACATGGTTGTAGGATCGGAGCCTGCGTCAATAAAACCTTCAACCGATCAAATGCACTTTGGCACTCCTGAGTCCATTCGTACTTCTGCGGAGCGCTGGTCATAAGCCGATTAAGTGGTATCGCTAAATGAGCTAACCACCATAAATGTTTGCCATGCCACCGGATTTGGCCAAGAAAGCGCATAACTTCTTTCGGTGTCTTTGGGACTGGTGCCTCCAACACGGCTGCTACTTTATTCGGATCTACCTGTATTCCTTGTTTATAAATGATATGACCAAGCAGTTTGCCATAGGAGACCGCAAAAACTGATTTGGTAGGATTCAAACATAACCGATACTCTTGGCATTTTTCAAAACAGCACCGTAAATGATACAGGTGTGCCGAAGTGGAACCAAATAAGGAAAAACCATCCAAATATACTTGCATAAACGTGATCAAGTAGGGTGAAAAGACTTCCTGCATGCATCTTTGGAATGTACTCGGGGCATTCCATAAACCAAACCACATTACAGTGCAAGCATAGACACCCAATTAGTGATGAATGCTATCTTCAGTATATCCTGTTCTGCCATCCTCACTTGATTATATCCACTGTAGCCATCCAAAAAAGAATACATTTCGTGACCTGCTACCCTGCCAAGCATTGTATCTAGAAAGGGGAGAGGGAACGGATCCGGTACAGTGGTGGCATTGAGTTTCTGGTAGTCGACACAGATACGCAACTGTTTATTTTTCTTCGGGACGATCACTATTGGAGAGATCCACTCAACATGCTCAATTGGCACAATAAATCCCACCTTCAATAAATGATCAAGTTCAGCTTTCACCTGTGCCGCATAATTAGGATTCATTTTGTAACTAGATTGTTTGATTGGCCTCGCATTCGATCTGAGCACTACCCGATGTTGATAAATCCGTGGATCAAGACCTTTCATTCTCTGTAATCCCAAGCGAAAACATCTGAGAATTCACGCAGAAGGTGTACCACATCATCTTGGAATTTCTCTGCTAATCCTACCCTAATTTTTACTGGTCTCGGGTTGACCGTGTCACCCAAATTGTACATTACTAATTGATCCTCCGGTACATAAAATTGGTGAGGTTTCACCAAATCATCAGCTGGGTGAAACAGTTGTTGTAAGGTTGCTTCATCCATTGCTAGGCCATCATTAGCTTTTGCTTCTCCGGTCATTGGTACGACTGTACAAGCTGCCGGACTCCAATTGTCTGTTACCGACTGTAAATCCACAGTACCTAATGGGATCAGATCCTTATTGGTCTTGAGGAAAGCCTCCTCCTCATCGTTGCAGAGTGCGGCTGTTGCAATATTCACACCAAACCCGTCATCAATTAAAACTTGGGTACCAGACGATGATCAATGGGACTGAATGATCCACCGTAGAATCCATCTCCGACTGTATGGTCGCAGTCGCCGGAGTACATGAAGGTCCAGGACTAACCTTTTGTTGGAATTGCTCTCTTACTCCTGGAACTAAGGCGAGCAACTGTCCCAAAGGGAGTGTGATTGAAGCCTTGGATAGGACGTCCCATAGCTGATCTGCTTGGGCTGTGGTTATCACCTATTCTGGTGGTGATTCTAATGTTGTTGGGGTAGAATTCTGTTCATTCGATCGTGCTTGTGGTAGAGGGACCTATGTTACCGGGATTGGATCAGGAAACACAGTCAACTCCTTAGCTATCCATTGACTAGCCTTTGCAAACATCCGCTGCTGCTCACGAATTCCAAGCTCGAAAACTTCATCTGCTCGTTGCAACTGTTTACCTGATCTTGTCTGAACTACGACTGCTTGTGACTTCCTTCTTTCTTTTGTCGTACTCTGCTGCTTCCTTGCAAAATCTACGGATATGGCCAACCTCGCCACAAAAATGGCACCGAGGTGGTGGGAGGGAAGTACCTTCCGCCGATGTACCTACCTGCCATCGATTTTGATTAAAGTTGTTACTTCGAGGTCATCGATAGTTCCTATATCCCTGCTGCTGGTTGGGTCGCAATTATGGTGGCATGTAATGGGTGGCTGGCTGACCTGGTTCCTGTATTATAGCGTGTACGGCCGCTCTACCCTACACCTTTGCATTATATGCACAGGTTTCTGTTGAGTGACCTATTGTGTTACAGATGGCACTATACATCTGGTTGAGGGCACATGTAGAACTGGTGTGACCTGGATTCTTGCACTTAGTACAATACACCTATTTGGACGGATCATCAGCTACGTTCTTATTTGCTTTTAACCATTCCAGGTCCTCCGTAAAACCTCCAACTTTGTGCTCCAACTGTAAGGCCATCGCAATTACGACATCCAATGTCATTCTGCCCACACAGCGAATGATCATGATTTGTCTTAACTGTGGGTTCAGTCCGTTAATGAACCATTGTGTTATAACATCATCTGGCAGATTGGCATGTGCCAGAGGCAGTTGCCTTAAGTGAGTTTTAAACAGTGTCGCATACTCCTAGACACTCTGGTGTGGTTTCTGTGGATTGTTCTGCAAATAGTCAAAGATTTCTGTAGGGTTCTTCTTCAAACGAAACCTCTGTAAGAACGCGTCTCTCACATCATCATAGTTACCAATGATTAATATCATATTCAGTCAACCACCTTGCTCCTTCATTAACCAATGTGGCCTGAAATACAATGGCCTTGTACGCCGGATCTGGTGGATGATTCAACATTGCATAACTGATCTCGAATGTGCGAACATGTGCGTCGGGGTCATCCCTCAGAAATCCACCGAATTTTTTATATGTCACCCCGGTCGGAACAGGTCGAAGTGGAATGATTGGCAGTGGTTGCTGCTGTTGCTGCTGTTGAAACTGCGGTTGCGGCTGTGGAGGTGTTTGCTGCTGTGACTATGAACCACTCATGGTGCTATTGTGGGTAGTATTGTTGTTATCTGTATGTTGAGGGGGTGTCTCTTGTCCTTCAGAATCTGTATTATCGACTTGCTCCCCTTCCGGTTCAAAAATGTCATTGAATCTCTTACTTAACTCAAAATCTAGAAGCCTTTCCTCAGCTTTGGTGTTGAAATTTGGTAGGTTCGTACCGAAAAGTGGTGAACGTAAGAGGGGTCCACCAGGTAACACTGCACTATCACCGAAAAACTTCAAATTCCCACCAAATGGTACCAAACTTCCACCGAAACTTGTCGAGCTTTCACCGAACCAGGTTACCCTTTCATCGAAAACGGTCTCACTAGGTAACACCACTTTATCACCAAAAATGGTCGAATTCTGACCAGATAGTGTCGGACTAACTCCACACTACGTCTCTGTACACTCAGAAGTCATTGTACCTTCTCCAGAAAGTATCGGATTCGCATCGGAATTCACCAAAATCTCATCATGTGTCACCGAACTAGCACCGGAATCACTATTGACTGGCTCCGATCCTTCTGCAACTGGACTTAATTGGCCTGCACTTCTACCACCTGGGGGTGTCCCTAATAA